>OX419762.1:24954727-25238298 GCA_948567375.1 Lunularia cruciata | reverse complement strand
CCAAATCGTACTCGATAATTCAGCCATCAATATGCTCCTGAAACTAATCTTGCACTGATAGTCCAACTCCGAAACTCCTACGAATACTACATGTGATGACTTACAACACCGTCCGAAGTTTGAGGTGTCCTCGACAGTTCTGTAATTGTGAAACATAGAAGACGGTAAATTTGAGGATCTGCTTGTGGATATGCAGGGATTGTGAGGATCTTGAAGGGTCTCTTTTAATCTGTCCTAATACTTGCAGTTGCTTGTGTAGAGTTCTAAATTGATGCTAAGTGATACATGCTAGGCGTAAGAAACAGGATTTCACTATGAAGTGCATATTTATACTTGATGTTTGCGGATACTGTCCTCATGAGTCACTTCTTTGTAGTGGTCGTAAGACGTCGGGAGTGCTCTCTTAGCCACATCTGCGAAGCGAAGTTCAAATTTATCAAAGTAGGGCGAATATGTTAAATCAAAGCTCCATGTTGATCGAGATATGTATGGATGCTTCATTTGACGACTAAACATAAATCAAAACAAATTCGTCCTGAAGCTCATTGGAAATGGCTGAAGTTGGAAGTTTTCTCAGTGATGATAACTTAAAACGGAAGGGGAATCTCAAACTTGTTAAGCTCGCATCTCACGGCTACGTATCCTACAGATTTTGTCATCCACTGGACATGAGAAGCTCCGGAACTGTCTACTCGCTCTATTCAACACAACAAGTTGTAGCCCAGACGTGAACCGGCGAAATGAAACGTGCAACCGGCTACTGTATCGTTTTAAGTGTATCTCGTGACTTTCTTGTGGGTTGCCCCTGACCAGTCCAAAAGGCTGCGCCAAAAACTACATAGACCAATAATTGAGCAGATTTTGATTCATTCAGGTTAGGATTTGCATTCTCTCTACCTTTAGCTTAGTTCAAGTCCTAGTGCAATTTCTCCACTACACTTACATCTTCTAAGTTCTTTATAGTGATCAAAGCTTAAATAACCAGTAATTGTTCGTTTATCTTCCCGGTCCAAGAAACACCCTCATCATCGTGAGTCTAATGCATTCTCCCAACAAAGAATACCACCAGTTGGATTCCGAGGAAAGCAAGTGAGAAGATTCAAAAAGTCATACACTACTCGGAGTTCGGAGGATTCAGTTACTTTTGTAGCTAAAGCTACTTTTCCCAAGATGTTGTTTAATTGATATTTCATAATTTGCATTCCGTAACTAAAGAATGGCCTGGATAAAACCTATAAAATACACATGGCGTCATTGAACAAGTTGCCATCCATGGCAAATTGTTCAATATCTGATACCCCTTATCTTGGTCTCTAGATTTAGGACGTTATTTAAGACAGTTTCAAGCTAATAAAGTTTGGGGCATGGTCATGCAATTACTTTCAGGCTAGGAGTTTCGTCGTTTGATACGCCAGATGTTTGATATCTTCAGCACCAGATATCAAACATTTGTTGTGACTTTATTACAACTTTGGACTAAGGATGTGAATTGTGTGCGTAAATTCCGCTCCTATCCTTAAGGTATTTTCTTACCTTAAATTACAGCAGTTGCAAAAGATTGCGGCAAATACAACTAGTTGTTATAAGTCCAATAAATTAGCATAAAATCTGCTATGGTATGGATCACAAAAATTCTCTGAATGAAAGAACATCATCCAAGGAACTAGTACTTATATAGTACTCATATTTTGGTGTATAGCATGGGCAAGAAGATACGATTAATATTCTGACTATGTTAATTACAAGAAAATCAAGAATATCTCAATCATAGTTGGGTCCTCCTAAAGTCTCATCATGCTATCATATGCAAGCATTCCAGTAAGTAAAATTGTTACTTTCAATCATATGAGATGCAAGGACACGAGAATTTTGTAGTAAAGTAGCGTGAGAGGCGACGAGAGGAGGAAAGAAGTTCACGGAAACGGACTCATAGGACCCGCGATTGAGGTCCGGGACCATGGCTCGGAATCCCAAATCACGGGCGGGTGAGAGTGAGTCACGCTCGTGCGTCGTGGCGCCCACGTCGAAGCCAGGCATGGAAGGGATGGGAAGGCTTCCATTGAAACGCAAGTTTGCGAGTCTGTCAGTCTGCCCTGCCCTGCCCTCGGTTAATGGGAGACCGCTTGGTTGGCGTTCGTAGATGCTTGCTTGCTGCTGCATCTGCCAGCCTTGACGAGAAGAACTAGTCTTTGAATCGCAAAATCCCTCTGTCGTGAAGCACTGTACAGCGCAGCAGCAGCAGCTGCTGCTTCCTTCTGCTCCCTCCTGTTCGGGTGATTGCCTCGTTTCGTTTGTTTGATTCGTCGATCGATCGACCGAGCGTCTTCGTCGTTCCGATTTCGGATGGCCGGGAGGTTGGAACGAGTTGTGGTCGCGCAGTCCAAGGTTTGATCAGAACAGAGTGAGTCTAGGAGATCACTGTGGAATCGATTTGCGCGAGCGAGGAGCTCGGGGGTCTAGGGAGAAGCTGTAAGTGTGGACATCAACTGAGCGGGGCGGGGTTGGGGGGCAGGCCGAAGGAGGCAACACGATGGGGATTTTTTTGTCAAAACTGTTCTCACAGTTATTTGGGGACAAGGAGGCTCGGATTCTTGTGCTAGGGCTTGACAATGCCGGGAAGACAACCATTCTCTGTATCCTTTTGCAATCGACCATTAGGTGCGCTGGCCGGAGCGTGGTTTAAATGTACTGTAGTTGTTGAGGTCCAAAAGCAGACGGGGTGTCTGTCAGACTAACATTAGAAAAATGTCGTCTGGCTTAAAAGTTGAAGGCGTAAGGTAGACTTGAAACGGAAGCTTTCAAGGCATTTTACAGTACTTCATCATGAACGTCTTTGCTATGCAATCACGTTTTCGCCACACTGTGATTACTTGTAGATTTTTACTTACATTGAATTCGCTTTGGTAACCTTAGATTGACCTTCGTCCGGGGCCGACAACTGCATCTGTTTCTCACCGATCTAACTCCACGTATGTTATGTGAAATGTCCCGGAAAATTCATCAGTTCCCATGAAGTTCGTCACCTGTTTAGCCATGCCAGCTGCACTCATTCTTTATTTCACGATGTTTATGGGTCGAAATTTGAAATTTGGTCTCCATAAGCCGAAATTTTTCAGATTACATAATTGTGGAAGTGGTTGAGAAATGGTCGAAGATAAACGTGACATTTTTATGCACAGTAAGACATGCTTCTCCTTAATTCATTGCATAGATCGCCTGCAGGTCGGAGAGGTGGTGGCAACCATTCCAAGTAAGGTTTACATGCTGCCCACTGTAGAAACTTTGTAGTCCAGATACTCATCGAGTGCAGCTGTTCTGGTTTGTATGATCTGACGGCACTGGCGTAAAACGGAACATACTACTATCTCCTGAAGCTAATGTCTGGACTCAAGGCCTGTAAATTGACAAACGTCGTCGGGGCTGATCAACTCCTCATTGGTCGATTCTGATTTCTTGCCAGACAGGCAAGAGGAACGTGTACTTTAATGCGGGTAGTTTCACATAAACGTATGAAACCAACAGTCGAGCTGAACCGTAGGATCAGTTTGTTTCATGTGAAAGACCATTGCCGAAGTTGGACAAGGGAACCTTCTGAGGGGAAGCCACGATCTGAGTTCCACTTGACATCAGAAATATCTTTTGCAGCACAGCAAGTTTAACTCTTCCTCGTCCTGCATTGTCACCATTTACTACCATCTCTACAGTCTCAGGATCAAAGTTAAAAAAACTGATCTGACAACTTTCTGGTTGCAATTTTGGCCCTCCTACACCTGATTCATTCTTGTCTGTGCTCTCCGCCTTGATCTGGGATGGCAGAGCTGCCAGTCAAGTGAATCAATGGGTTTTGTCGTCCACGCACCCCAAGTGGGGCAAGGGACCAAAACAATCAGGGACTGTATCCAGAAGGCAAGAGGTCAGAAAGATTAGAGAGTCAGCTCGGACCAGAATAAGGATCAGGTTACATATTTACTGTGGATGAAGTTTCGCAGTAAGGAGTTTAGCACGATCGTGATTGATGCCCTTCTGTTAAAATGTAGTTAACTAGCTGAGGAAATTTTATCCTCTTCATGAACCTGTCTAGCTAAATTTCTATCCATAGATCCGAGACAACATTGACCTGAGGTTATGAAGTCGAGTACGTCATCAAACCAAGGCAACTTTATGCCCTATTGGTAACGGGGGCCGGAAAAGACGAGAGCATGTAAAAAGATTGGTGAGTCCACTGATTTTCTTCTTGATCTCACCAACCGCCAGAGTGTCACTGCGTGGTTTCTCCTTCCTATAAACATTTTATATTGGTGCGAGCTGATGAGCAAATTTGCACGTGGCAGTGCAGAGCTAGACTTGGTTTGCAATGCCTCAATGCCAAGTTGGTAATGCAATCTGGATTTGCTACCTATCTGGACAGCTTATTCCTTCTTGAAGTTTTAAAGTCATACATAGCCAGCATTTGCCTTCAACTGGCATTGCCTGATTATTGAAGCATGAGCAAGAATTGTGGTAAAGCATATAGAGGTCACAGCACAGCTTCATGACCACATTCCCGAGACTGTAGTACTTGAGGAATAGATAGACAACTAAGCTGCTTGTGAACCGTCGATGAAGATTTCCATGTGACTAAGCGAAGTACGCCCTACACTATTTCGTCCTTTACGTCCGGTAATCAACTCGAGCTGTTAGTTCTACTCCGGCCTGGGTAGAGATGAACTTAGTTATGGGAAAGAGTTGCAGCAGCAAGGATTTTGCCTGCCAGACACTGTGCCAGGAAACTGAATTTGATTTTTGTTAGGTGAATAAAAACGCTTCCGCTGTCATTTCCATAGAGGGCAAATCTTGGTGGACTTTCTCCCAGAACCTGTGCTCATGGAACTCAGGTCTTCAGAGAAAGTCGGGATTTCCATTCTCTGATGCTTGAATCTAGAAATGTGTAATGCTATTCGATTATACGTCTAGACTCAATTCTCTGGTTGACCAGTCTTGAGATTTATGCATGTCTAGCTTCTATCTAAATATGTGCTTTCTATTTGGTGTAACAGCGATTGGGTTTAACGTGGAAACTGTACAGTACAACAATATCAAATTTCAAGTGTGGGACCTTGGTATGATTAACCTACCCTCGTACTTTATGAAATTAAGGAGGACATCGAGTTCACACAAGCTGCTTTGCTGTGATTTAGCCAGAGACTTCAGTTATTATGTGTCCCATGAACGTCAAAGCTTGGAAACCTTAAAGGGGAACCTTCTGTCTCATTATTTCCTCGGTGATTGTGCATGCACATGGGGACTTCTCATCCTTCTATCAGGCGGTCAGACAAGCATAAGGTCAGTGTATGCGAATGCTCAAATATTGGAGCTCTTTTCTGACATCTTTTTTACCATGGTTGAATCGGACTTCAAATTGTCATGTCAGTTTCTGGTTGATTCACTAGTTGTAAAGTCTTCGTGATGAGACATATTCCATTACAAACAACCGATTAGACTATGCTGGGGACGATCTGGACTAGGTTACCATCAGAGTCAGATTCAGTCCATGTCAGAGATGGGTGTGGAACCTGGTTGTTTACAACTGGTTCTGTATTTCATTACTTAATATGCTGGGGATACTCATGAACCTTAGCACTAGTGCCTTGGCACTCATGAGCTTTTGAAGAGAAACTCGTAGGAGGTAGGAGGGGTACTGGCATTTACCCAGCTACTTCGGCACTGTGTTAGGCACTGATGAAGTCATTAGTGCTTGCATGGAGGCTTAATATGACCGCCTTTCTGCTTCCTTCAGTGTTTAGTGCTTTAGGATGCATGCATTCGTAGCACATGCTGCGAGAAACTCGGTAGGAGGGGTATTGGCATTTGCCCAGCGACTTCGGCACTGTGTTAGGCACTGATGAAGTTGTTAGGTTTTGCATGGAGGCTTACTATGACTGCCTTTCTGCTTCCTTCAGTGTTTAGCGTTTTAGGACTCGTGCGTTCATACCACATGCTGCAATATCCTCTATCCAGTTTTTGAGCAAAAACTTGGGATGAGGAGTACTGACACTTGCTTTAGGGGAGCAACCGAGGTTGCCTTGGCACTCATGAGTTTTCAAACAGAAACTCGGTACGAGGGGTACTGACAATTGCTCAGCTACTTCGGCACTGTGTGAGGCCCTGATGAAGTCGCAGGTGTTTTCGTGGAGGTTTACTATGGCTGCCTTCTGCTTCCCTTTGCTGTTTAGTGTCTCAGGACTCAAGCATCCATAGTACTTGTTGTGATATACTTTATATCCTGTCCTCTTACACTTCGCCCTTGTTACCCTGTTACACTTCGACCCGTTTCTGCAGCCACGCCATCCGAGAACTCTTGTATTGTTCCACTCCTCCATTCCCCAGCTAATTCCCTCCCTAGTATTTTTCCTTCGCTCTTTGACTGATTCCTGGTTTGACCTCTCGTGTCTACAGTGTTCCTACCCGACTCCAGCCCACGTTCTTAATCTTCATCGTTCGCCCACTGCTTACTGGCGGGCTGTTACATAACGTTTCCTATTCCTCACAGTCGTTTGCATAGATGCTCTCGATTTCACATTGTTTACTAGTCCGTTGGGCATCTGTGATTCTCAATTTGTTTCAATTATGCCTTTGCTGCAGGTTACATTCGATGCATTCTACCTTAGGGCTTTAACACTACTCTAGCATTGTGAATCATGTACATATTGCCTATCGATCATTTGCATTTCATGAGTTTTGGATAACCCGTTCCCAGAACGGCTTCTGCTCTCATATACCTATATACATATCCTGTCCTCTTTCGCTTTGCTCTCGTTAAACTGCTACACTTCGATATGTCTCTGCAAAAACACCATCCACTACGTTCCCGCATTGTTCCACTCCTCCCTTCCCCAGCTAATTCCCTCCCTATTATCTTTCCCTCGCTCTTTACCTGCTTCATGGTTCATACTTGACTTTCGATCTCCAGTGTTCCTACCCAACTCCAGCCTACAATTTGATTTTCTTCGTTCATCCACTGCTTACTGGTGGTCAATTACATAACGTTTTATATTTTTCGAATTCGCTTGAACAGCTGTTATCGATTTCAAGTTGTTTACTAGTCCTTTAGATATATTTTGTTCTCGATTTGTTGCAATTATACCTTTGCTTCAGGTTACATTTGATGCATTCTACTCTATGGATTTATCACTATTCTCGCATTGTGCATAAAGTATATCTTGGTTACTGATCATATGCATTTAATGAGTTCTGGATCATCTGTTGCTAGAACGGCTTCTGCTCTCATCTACCTATATCCAGTCCTCTGTGTATAGTATACTGGTATATAGGTATTACTCTTGACATGTTTCCAGGTTAGGTTTATTTATGCTATCATTTGACCAGATGTCCGCTATCTTGCTTACTTTACATATCTGATATACTTTGCATATGATCGATGCTTGACAATACATGCTTTTTATGATTTAAATTTCAGCTCCTAGTCGCATATTTCTTAGTCAGTTCTGTTTTCATTTTATTGCCATTTCATCTACATTTGATTTGCACTTAATGAGTTCTGGATCCCCCGTTCTTCGAACAGCTTCTGTCCTCATAACACCAATATCTTGTATACTTTGTATATCTTGCATCTCAATTGCATTTAATGAGTTCTGGATCTCCTGTTTCTTGAACTGCTTCTGTCCTCATTTCTCTATATCCAGTCCTCTGTGTGTTTGGACTCATGTGTTTATAGCACATGCTGGGATATACCTATATCCAGTCCTCGAATGCGTCCCTCTTCTTCCCTCGTTCTCTGATCTCTGAACGATTTCATACTTTCGGGCTGACTCACGAATCTTCCACAACTTTTGATTTCCTAGCTGCTACATTGATTTTCTACTTCGGTCTATCTGAATCTTTCTCGTCCAGTCAATTTTATTTCTCTACATGCATTGTTGTTCTGTTTCAACCTTTTCTATACATGTTACTGGTATATAGGTATTACTTTTGATATGTTTCCAGGCTATGCTTATTTATGCTATCATTGATCAAATGTTCGCTATCTTGTATACTTTACATATCTTGCATCTCATTTGCATTGAATGAGTTCTGGATATCCCGGTCCTCGAATGGCCTCTGTCCTCATTTCTCTATATCCAGTCCTCTGACAGTTCGCACGTTTTCCCTCGTTCTCTGATCGATTTCATACTCCCGGTCCTCTGACTCATACATCTTCCACGACTGGTGATTTCTGACTCTCAGATCTTCCAGGACTTACGATTTCCAGACTTCTACTCGACTCTCAACTCCTGTTTATCTCAATCTTTCTAGTCTGGCTCGTTAAGTCGCTGTTCTTCCTTTTGATGTTATTTCTCTATTTATGTGGGTGTTCTGTTTCTGCTTCTTCGATGCATGCAACTCGGATATAGGTGTTGCTTTTAGTTTGTTTCCAAGTTAGGTTTACTTAGGCTTTCATTCGATGATGGTTTTTTCTCTATATACGCGGGTGTTCTGTTTCCGTTTCTTCAATGCATGCAACTCTGGTATAGGTGTTGCTATGAGATTGCTTCCAGGTTAAATTTACTTATGTTTTAATTCGATCAGATGTTTGTTATCTTGTATACATTACATATCTTATATCGCATTTGGACTCAATGAGTTCTGGATCTCCCGTTAACCGTTTCTGTCCTCATTTCTCTATATTCAGTCCTCTAACGCACTGCTCTACCCTGCTCTCTTAGCGATTTCATACCACTCTCGGTCTGCCTGACTTGACTGTTTTCGTCGACTGTCGATTTCATGGCTTCCACACAGATTCCCGACCTGAGATTAACTTAATCTTTCTCGTCTGGGTCGGTAGGTCGTCTCTTTCCTGTTGAGCTTTTTTCCCTACATGCTCTATTTATCTGTTACTGTTTGTCGTTTCCCTGTTGAGCTTTTTCCCCTACATGCTCTATTTATCTGTTACCGTTTATTCGATGCATGCTATTGGTATACAAATGTTGCTCTTTAATTGTTTCTAGATGGCGTTTACTTCTGCTTACATTCGATCGGTTCTGGATATATTCAATCGGAACAGCTTCTGTCCTCATTTTTCAATATCATATTTACATTCCATCTGCACTTCATATACATTTAATGAGTTTCGGATCTCCCGTTCTCGGAATGGCTTCTGCTCTCATCTCCTAATATCCAGTCCTCTCACTTAGTGGGTTCTGGGTCGCCCATTCTCCAATCTCCGAACAGCTTCTGCTCTCATTTCTCCATATCCAGTCCCTCTCACACTTCGCTCCGCCCCAGCCAAGACACCATCCACACCTCTCCCACTTCGCTCCACTCCACCCATCGTCAACTAAAGGTTAGTGTTTTGCTCCTTACTCGATGTTTCTCTGTTTCATGGTCCTCCCCGACTTTCAATTTCAGATGCTTAATCGGTTGTCTTGCTTATTATTACATGAAGTATACTAGTTCTCTGCAGGTGCTACTTATGATATGTTTCAATTATGTCTTTACTTTGGCTTATCTTCATATTGTCCAATTTATTTGCTTTCTATTTTCTTAGATGCAATTTACTTCGATTTGCACATGTTCATGCTTGCATTTCATATGCACTTAGTGGGTTCTGGATCCCCCATTCTTCAAACGGCTTCTGCTCTCATTTCCTGAATATGCTGGGGACAATAGATACTGAGTTATAGGTATAGGAGTTACGGTAGCACTAGAATGTATCATTCTCCAGATCCTGTACTGCTTGCCCACATTATATGTACGGATTCAGCTTTTATAACATCCTCCCAACGCGCTTACTAGCACTTGTTGAGTCTGATTGTTCTTGCTTTATAAGAAATGCCTCTGGCTCTCACTAATATAGCATATCATATCATATCACACAACAATGCTTTCCCTGTTACCTGGATCACTGTTCTGTACTTGCAGATTTTGTGTTTCTATTGCTTTCTATTTACCGCATCTACTTAGTGTACTAGCTGTTGTTCTCTTCCTTTTCTACTTTTCAATTATTCTTCACCCTATAGGTATATATAAAATGTATGTTCTCCACTTCTGACCCTACAGGTGATACATAGATTAGTTACTCACCGTTACCATTCCACCTTGCTGCCCGACTGCTGGTTTTACCTCTGCTGCCATTCTACACACCAAATATTGAATGCTTTTTCCTTTTCTTGTCAACGGAAGGGTACAGCAGAAACTGGCCTCCCTACACCCTCGTCCTTTCGATTATTTGCCTGAGCACTACTTTTGGGAACAACCGAGTCTGCCTTGGCACCCATGATCAAAAGAATAGAAGCTCGGGACGGGAGATACTGGCATTGCAACCAGCTATCTTAGCACCCCGCAGGGCACTGACGAAGTCGTGGGTGTTATCCTGCAGACTTACTATGAAAAGACTACTTATTCCTTACTGTGTTTTGTAGTGCGGATGGACTGTAGAGCATGCAGGGGTTAATTCCAGTCCTCGTACACTCGCTCCGGGGGAGTCTCGTAATAGTTGTGATGGGCAGTTCATGTCCTATGCACTAACATTTTCATGTTATAACCACGTCATACTTCTCTCTCAAGGTCGAAACTTGCTCACACTCACAATGAATTGCAGGTACCGATGCACTGTAAACATCACGCTAACCCCTGTATGCAAATTTACGCATGCTTAGCTCTCTATGTAATTGCTAGTTATGACGTGGGTATGGAACGGGGCTACCACCATGTGTCAGTTCAGAGTCAGTCCGGTCAGAAGTCAGACGTGAGTATGGAACTGGGTTATTTACAATGGGTTCTGTTTTCCATTATACAATATTTTAGGACTCATGCGCACATAGAGCATGCTGGGATATACCCTATCTAGATCAGGCAACATACCATCCACTCCTCTCCCACTTCGCTCCACTCCACACATCCTCCACGAAAGTTGTGGTTTTCCTACTCGCTCTATGGTTTCCATTCCGATGATCTTCCTACTTGCTGTATGATTCTTCACTGCTTTCAATTTCAGATGCTTCCTCTGTTGCTGTTCTGAAAAGTTCATTTTTCTCTTACATGATGTATACTAGTTCCAGGTGCTACTTAAAAAATGTTGAATCTCCGTTACTACTTCCTATGACTTCCGCTTGTCTTTCGTCATGTATTTCCTTTCTTAGATAAACTTCAATTAAATTTGCAGAGGTTCATTCTTGCATTTCATATGCATGTTCTCGGTTCCTTTAAATGGGTTTGCATCCCCCGTTCTTCGAACTGCTTCTGCTTCCGTTGGTCAAGTATGCTGGAGACAAGTGGTTTTGCACATAAAATCTTATGAGGTAGTTACTTCTCGTGCTTGGTTTACAATGTCATGTTTTGTCCAGTCCTACGTGCTTATAGAACCGTATTTTAACCAACGAGGACCATAAGTTTGGACATATAACTCTTTCATGTTGTTTGTACTATCTTAATCTCCTTTAGATTACCGAATGTTTTTGGCCGCGCGGTGGGATATTTAATAAGAACGTCGTGTAGGTATACAGTGATCCTGATGACTATAGGACTCGTGATTATATGCAGACCTTACTGGAGATGCTATTTTCCCAATACGCAGGCGGTTATTTATGTTGTAGACTCAAGTGATACCGATAGGATGGGCATAGCTAAGGAGGAATTTCACTCTATTCTAGAGGTAAGTAATTCCAATAATCTAAGTCTATCAATCAGATTCAACCTCCGTCCCAGTGTTTTGGGTGGATGAGTTTTATATATTTTCCTTGTGGAGTTGTCCCGTGCATCAAACAAAGTTACTTGATCTGAATTTACGAAGAATCGTCAAGATCACTTTGAAATTTCTGCTGATCGCTGCAGGAAGAGGAGCTGAAAGATGCGGTGGTTCTCATTTATGCCAATAAGCAGGTATGTTAACTGTACAGGTTATTACTTTCTCCTCACAGTCTTTGATATTGTTATGGTATCAAAGGTTGATGAGTCTACAAAGTATTTGCAGGCGATTTTTTTCACTCAGTATCTGTTGTTTACTTTCTTTTACGTTGGCTCTTGAGGGACAGCCTCTGTTCACCGCTAACGGCTAACTTTCTCTTTTTGTCCATGCCTTAGCACGGACTACAGACACGATGTTGGCGAAATTGCACGTAATAGATTTAAACGTTGTCAAGTCAAGAAAGTATCTTCGCTGATTAGGATTTATCTGACAGGATCTTCCCGGAGCATTGGACGATGCATCCGTGACAGAGGCCCTAAATCTGCATAAGATAAAAAATAGACAATGGGCTATTTTCAAGACTTCGGCGGTCAAGGGAGAAGGGCTCTTTGAGGGTCTGGATTGGTGAGTTATTTTTGCAGTCTCAGACTTGATCTTTTCGGTCTTTGGTATTGTTAGGATGTGCATCAAGCTTCTAATCCGTCTTCTTTTGAGTCGTGCTATTTATCAAAGTAGGTTTGAGGATGATACGTGTATTAGTTGTAATTCAAAGTTGAGCGGTCATGCATGTGTCCTGGAGCGAATAATTTATTTGCTGTGATCGTGATTGCAGGCTCAGTGACACTCTAAAATCAAGAGGCAGATGATCTGAAGGTTTGTTCAGAAGTTCCGGGTTGAGGCTTTTGTTCTAGACGATTTATTCCTTGCAAAGAATGACTGATGTGGTTATCTTAACTGCTTCTTGGGGTAAGATGTGTACGCATTTGCAACATTGATGAGCTTAAACTGTCTTGATTCATCCATCTGTCCAAGGGTTTTACCTGTAATAGTTACCCATGAGTATCAGCATCGCTTGAATATCTTCTGGATTATCCTATCCAATATGACCATTCGAAGAACAGTTAAAGTTAAGATATTTTACAGCAAGTTACAAGCAAGTACAGCAAGTTAAGATATTTTACAGTGGGTGCTTCAGTAGTAGATGATAGGCCGTCAGACTTGAGCTCCATTCCTGGATAGAAAGGGCCATGGTTAAGAATATATCGAAATGCCATAACACGGGTGATTTACTTCCAGGACATTCCGACTTTGACCATACTGGGCTTTCAAATCTTTCAGCAGGGAGGCGCAGTTCTCTTTGTGTAGTAGTTGTGGCAAAGGCGTCTCTTAAACCAATATCCGAGATTGAGTCGTTGTCGGTACATCTGTCTCGTGTCCAGTGCCTATCATCTCAGCATGGCAAGAAGGGTAGCATTCAGGTCTATGTAGGATAGCATGGGCATAGAAGTCCACATAAAGTTTGACTTCGAAACATTTACCCAACTCCTACGAATGATCATCTGAAGGAAGGGAATCCTTGTTTGTAGAGTGCTGTTGCTAGGAGATGAGTACTATTCATCCAAATTTCACTGTAGCACAACAGATAAATATGCCTCTTTACCATCATTTGGTATGGAAGACACAAGTCATCTTTACCTAGCTTAGATGTGGAGTCTATGATAGTAACGAATTAAACCTCAAGAGTAGTGTAGACGATTAGCAGGTCTTCTTTGATAAGTATTACTGATTTGGATAGCAGAGGACGCGCTTAGTTATGGAGTGGAACTAATCTGGAGCTTTCGAACTAGGAGTTTAGACCGTAGCTGTGTTCCTATCTTGGCAGGAGCCGCCAAGTTTATGGGATGTCAATATTTGTGATGCATAATTTTCTGGTGACATACCTCACATGGAATGTATCCAGTTCCTTAACTCTCTGGCGTCTCCTGTCATTGTTGGAAATATCACGCTGCAGGGAAATATTTCTGGCGTCTCCTGGGATTCGGGTCTAAGAGCAGTATGTATCGCTTCCGTGAATTGAAGTTTTCGTCAAGTTAATCTGAGTATCAAGGGTCATGGACGTGCTTAGGGCGATGTATCTACTTGTCACTCTACAGTATGGACTGTTGTCGCACCGTGTGTGATCTACCTCTCTGCAGCCTTTAGCTTTGTACTAAGCCACTCACAGTAGATGTCATAGCTTTGTCTTGTTGACCTAGTTAGACCAGGGCGTTTTAAACCTACAAATGATGGGGTAATTCGCTGTTGACCGCCAACCAGATCGTTATGAAGTTGGAGTCCAAACAGGTCAAGCTGAGCAATAAAACTAATATTAGATGGGAATAACACTAAACGAAACTTGCCATTCATGCAATTCTACTAAGGGAAGTACTCTTAGGCAAAGACTACATTGTGAAGCTTGAATCACAAGCTGATTATCGCTTGTGTTAGATTCAATCGTGACCAGATTCCGCTAAAAGCGATGTAGAATACGAGCCATGTAGAATATGTAGATATAGATACGAATATGTAGATATAGGTTTCTATGACGAAAATGCTATCTTCCCTGTAATCAAGCACGGGATAAACCTTTGCACGGATTCATTTCGTATAGATGGTTACAAAGCGCTGTAAATTTGTTTGCCGTCCACTGCGAGAGCCTTATTGATTGGGAGCGAGGTTGACGCCAAAGGCGATTCAAGCACTCCGTGTGAAAACATTGTGCTTGTGCCCAATGTTTTCATTTACATTGTCAACAAGAGAGGTAAATGGACCATGCCGTCATAATTGGAATATTTTAGATTAGATTTAAAAAGCTTATGAGGACTTGTATTTCGTAAATTTTAATGTCATTTGTTTTTTGGCAAGAGCTGAAGTTCAGTCCTAAAAATAAAGTAATATATAAAGTTCAGCATTAAACTTTTGAAGAAAATAAGTAATGGGAACAGTCTCTCCAATTGACTTATATGGAGAGAACAAATTTCATTTCCCACCGGTAAATTTTACACCGGTAAAAAATTTTAGAATAACGCCCGTAACAGAAGTATTCCATGTGAAACGAAGAGTAGATGAATCTAGTTGGGCGAACTACGGTAGCGGTTAACTAACTCAACTTCTTCACCTTTTCCCGACCGGCAGAGCACCATGATCGCGAAGGTTTCGGTTGGAGATATGGCGGAGGGATGCCCTGACACTGTAGAGCAAACCTCCGATACGAATACCATGAGACCCAAGGAGGTGGAAGGCTCCCAACAATTGAACCCAGAAGTAAGTGACGGATCGGCTTTCATCAGAAACAAGCTTCTCGCTATGATTTGTGTTTCTCGCTGCCGCCGACGATTAGAGATCGGAATCAGAATAAACCTCGATTTATTTCAATCCCCATCAGAATAAGCAATTGAGTTCACCAGGTATTGTAGACACTTCGGAGCTTGATCTTCCTGTAATGCGTTTGGATAGAGAGGGAAGCTGCGGATCGAAGCCGAAAGATCTCCGTAGTAACGTGTCAGTCGATCAAATATCTACCCTTATTCCTCGAAGGTACCATAAGGCTACTAAACTAGAGATTTTCACCTGTAAGCTGTAGGACGAAGGATAAGATTTTCACCTGTAAGCTGTGGGACGAAGGATAAGCGGACATGGATCGTTCAGTGCCGATTTGTGACTCGTTAAAAATTGAACCGTTAGACCTTGCAGGCAACCCCCCGGTCATCATCAATTGCGTATCGTGGTAAAAACTGAACCAGTCGGTGAAGTAGTTATGAAAGAGTAGTTTATAGATCATCATTGTGCTAACAATGATCTTATTATAAATGGACATGAATAGGTGCAGAAGAGGATCGATGTTATGCGTGACTTATTGCGGAACATGATAGATATACAGAAGCTGAAGCAGAGTGCAGAGCTAAGAACTTCCATCGAGGACGAAGCTACGAGACAGAATGTAGACTCGGTGAAGAAACGAGCGGCTGCTCAAAACGTGGACTATCCAGCTTTCGCCGCGTTGGTGTGCTTCACACCGACCTTTTTCTGCCCGCTTCAGAGCCTGTCTTTAACACCTTGCCCTATTTTGCTGCACATCCGGAACCTCGAGTTTAATTTTGCTCCCATAGTAGCTGACGAGAAGCAACTGAGGACAGTTGTGTTTCCAATGCTTAAACCTGTCAGCATACTCTTCTGATTATTGATTTCTTCCCTTAAATCGCTACAGCTCTAAACAACCATAATAGAAGGAGCTGTATGCACGCATATTACCTACACCGAGGAACAGAGGGATTTGGAGATGCATGAGGGTGAACTTACAGAAGAAACCTGTCAATTGCCCCAGGTTTCATGTGCTCATCTGAAGAGTATGACTCGTAGGGAGCTTGAGTCCGCGCAATACAAGATTCAAAGACATAATAACTTCATTCCTGCCTGGTCGTTCGATCTATCGGGACATCGGCGGACTGACATTTCACAGACACTGACCTCCAAGTTCTTGGAGCATGACGACACCAAGAGCAAACTGACCGGCTCGGGCATCATGGAAGAGTTCTTCACCCCGAGTATTGGGTCTCACTTACTCTTCTTCGAGAACCCACAACTCACGGATGAGGAGGTAGAATTCTCTAGCTCAAACATCACTCAATTCGGTCGGAGGTGCAACGATCCATCAATAAACTTGGACACAGTCAGATTGAAGATGTTAACACCTCCGAAGCTGCAAACGCTGCAGGGATTGTCATACACGAGTGACATTTTTGTGAAGGAGTGGAAACGGCTTGATGCTGCAGAACCTTCAAAACGGCTACTTTTCCTGAGCAAATTTCAGCCATCCAGCTTACCCGTACTATTTAGAGTGGAGATACCACCATTCTTGCTTGGAGAGATATTGGAAAGTTTGAGTGCTTTCATTCTCAGTTGGGAAGTTAGCAAAGAAGATGATGAGGTTGGTTCAATCTTCCAGCGAAACAGTGTAGAGCTTAGAGCTTCTCAACCATGTCGAGGGAATCAGGCAAAAGAACTACTAACATCTGATGTGTGGGATTCAAATCTGATGAATCAGCTAGGAGAAGCAAAATTCCAGCAGTCGGATTCATACCCTGCAAGATTATGCGATGATGATTCTGTAGTAGTTTTGCAAGACCGTGAGAACGTGATTCGCTGGGTTGCTTCGATTCTAGACGCTTTGAGGGCCTGTGGACGCTTCGGACTAGCGGTGAAACTCATGGGACAAGATAAAAGACGTATAGCACGTGACATCTTGAACCACATTTCCAGCGACATTCCCAATCCCAGACGGTCCTCAAATCTGCTTCCCCACACAGCCAAGCTGCACAATCTGATTTCAAGCTACGTCGGCGATACCGATGGTGCCATGAAACACTAAGTCTTTATTGATATGTTTAAGCTGATTCATTCTCTATTGAGTAATGCCATGCACCTTCCGACATTTTTGAAAATTTCAAACTAAGGCGTCAAGCTCACTTTAGATTGATCCAAAATTGCTAAAATCGGTTGTCATACCTGTTTATTGTGAGGTAAGCATCATTCCTCTGCCCTTCCAGAAGGAAATGGTAGTCTGGTCACGGATATCTTGGTAGGAGGTGGGTCGATGATGGGGTATCGGGCATAGGGTTTCGAATACGTTAAGAATTTTGATAAAGGTAGCATTGTCCCTGTACAAAGCAAAATAATTAACTCACAAGCCTACGTAAAGAAAGAAATAAAGAAACCCTCTCGGATTTCTCGGGAGAGAGAAGGGAGGCAAATAATGAAAAGAGAGAAGTAGGCGACCGCGTAGGAATACCGAAGGATGGGAAGACCCCATCAAGCCAAACAAGGGAGACACAAAAAAGGTAACATGGGGCTAAGCCCAATAGAGTCTATATGAGAAATATGCACTTCCGCACCTAAGATATCTTAACTATGCAAGTCGCATGGTCTACACACATTCGAAGAAACATCACCTAATGTGATTGCTCTCCTATGGATTGCACCAGCCACTGCACTTTGTATAGCAATGTACAATGTACACACGCTGTCTAAAATATGCTACAAAGTATGAAAGTGAAAGTGGTACCCCTTGGCGCTTAATATGATAAGCTTTCGCGCACTCCCTGCCAAATGTGTCAAATGCCGTGTCCATCGCTCCATATAACTCCAAGGCTAGAAGAACAAAGAGGTGACCTCGCTGCATACCTATATACTTGGAGACCTTGCGACCTATTGCTGCACTCGCCGCCCATCCAAGGGATCGGTAATCACTCCCTCCGAAATTGTATTCTGCGTCGGGTCCGTAACCACGACATCCGCTACTATTACCTAATCATCTCGGACCAAGTATAGGTCCGCCCTGACACATGACATCTACAATGCATACAAACGCTCCCTCCAAGCCAAGTATCCACTCTCTCGTGCCATAGCAAACACTATGTCCCTAATGGCATCATGGGTAGCTATCCTCTGTCCTCCAGGAGGACACCGTGTCATGTGGACCACTACTGCATCTAGTATAGAACCACACTCACAAGTGAGTAATGAAAATGCATATGGGTGGACCAAACCTAGGCAAAACCTCATCGCTGTAGAGAAAGTAGTTGGTGCGAGTCAAAATGCCCTAATGCACGGTCGAGCTAGGATCCAAGAGCCTGCACCCTTGCCGGAGCAAGAGCGAAGACGTGCTCTAGTAGCTTGAGGAATGGACGAGTCGACTAAGAGAGAATGTAGTGTATGCTCACACTGTGGCTCTATCAAGGAAGACTGTAAACCTCTAGTCCAATCTGACAATAGTGAAGCAAAAGGTGGAAAATCCTTATTGAGCCAGTAAGGCCACAAGGTACATTTACTGGTGATCTTTGTTTTTGGAAGTGATTTCCATCTCTTCCTCTTAGTGCGCCTCTTCATGTTGTTCAAAGATTGCATGTATTAAGACCAAGGGCCTCTAGGGAAATGAGTGCAATAGTTGGTAGATATGTACCCAATATGGCCACAATTGTAATAATGGCATTTTTCTCCTTGAGTTCCTTCTCCTTGTGGGACTCCATCTCTTCATTCTTCTACCTGTCTACGTTCTCCTTGAAGCGGTCGTGCTCCTTGATCTCAAAATCAAAGGTTGCCCAATTCAATTGGTACTGGTCCACTCATGTGTGGCATTTCTATCCGATAATGTTGAGGTGGAACTACTCCTTCACCTCCACCCAATGCTCTTGTTATTCTTTATGCACAAGCAATGGCTTCTAAATACCGTACGAGGATTTTGCACCATGACTTCTTGGTGAATCCGCTCCTTCAAACCTTGTTTGAAATAATCAAGAGCCTTTGTTGGACTCATGTTGATTATTGCAACTTGTAGATCCAAAAATGCCTTCACATACTCTTGTACGTTGTTCTTCTGTCTCAATCCCCATAGTCAGATTCAGGCCATCGGCACGAAATCCACCAATTGGAGATTCTTCAACAATCCTTCTTGCATTGTTGTCCATGTGACCTCCCTTTTCTCTGCCAATATGGATTGTTCCCAAGCATCGTACCATGTGAGGGCTTTATTGGTCAAGTATCCATATGCAAACAAGCCTACAACATGCTTTGTGATCTCTGTTGAGAACAATAAAAAAATATTGCTTCATTCTCAAGATCCAATTTTCCACTACTCCCATTGTACGTTGCCCCTTGTAAGGCTCGATGTTGTAGGTCTTCTTCATGCGGAGTAGCAATGTGGCTTCATTGTTGACAGGGTTTATAGGCACAAGTGCCTCTTTAAGTACTTCCATCGCAGGTATTTGGTTTTGAGACGTCTCTTCTTCTTGCATTGCTTGATCATTCTTGAGGATCTGCACTTGACTTTGTAATTTCTTCATGGTCATCTTAACCTCTCAAAATTCATTCAACATCCCTTGCATTCCTTGCACCAGCTCTTGCAATTGCATATCCATGGTTCTTACAACACTCAATTGCTAATGTCTACTTCAATACAAAGTCAATATGATCAGTTTGGAAGGCACACAAACTATCGGAACTACCATTGGGACCTCAAAAGCTATCACTGGTTGATAATACTCCTCACCAAAATTCCTAACCACAAAATCTCTAAATTTCACTTTTGGTCTCACTACATAACAAGTTTCTACCTAAGTGTTGAAAGAGAGAGGATTTGAGACATTCATATCCATAACATCATAATAGAATGTGGATTGTCAAATCCCACATTCTATCATATACCACCACAAGTAGAATCATCGGGTTTTGGTGAGTTCATCACCTTGTCCATGAATTCTACTCCAAAGTGATAAACTAGCAATACTCTCATTTGCTCATGATGGATGTACATAACCTTGATGTGGAATGGATTCAAGAATAGAAAGCTAGGTGTATGAAATTTTCCTCCTTGTGCATCTATCTCATACGCTCTCTAAAGTCCTTCCTAAGTCTAGCAATTACTCTATGTTCTCCACCTCAAATTACTCAATTTCAATAGTTTCTATTCTTCCAAGAGGAGTGATCTACTCTCTTGGACTAAAACACTTGCTCTAATACCATTGTAATATTCCGATGACAAGAGAAGAGAGAAAACATAGATTGCACACTCAATCATCCGATGCCCCAAAGGAGCACCTTCTCTTTATTATATAGACAAAGAAGATCTCCTCCAAGGAAGCTCCATCATAGGATTAGGCACACAAATAGGTGACATGTCAGCAAGCTCCACCCTTGGATTACTTACTTGGATGGGTGACATGTCGGTCCTGGTCCTATCTGGTTGGTCAAACAAGCTTTGACCGGAGGGAGTCTTTTAGAGAATCTTCTTGGAGGAATCTCATAATCATGTGGATGAGGTACTGTTGGAAAGCTCTCAATGAGACAAAGCAGTGGGGAGGAAAGGTCAAAATTTCCTCCATTGGGGGGAGGGGATCCACACATTTTCAAGGCCTAATTCATCCGTTTAGGCCTCCAAAATTGCATTCAAAGATTTCAAGTATATTTGGTTCCTACTCTATTAGTAGAAGTACTCTTTTGGTGAAACTTCTATCTGATCTATTTTGACCATCATGTATAACATCATTCCAGATGTTACCAAACCAAATTTCACATTTAGATCAAATGGCTAGCTCTTGGTATTACAATCACACGCCAAAGCTTGATCAAATAGTTCAAGAGTTTGAATATGTGTACCAAATGATCTTCCAAAAGTGTTACTCTCTAATTGAGATATGTTTTTCAAGATCAAGCTAATGCTATGAAATACTCTAGTGAGTTAACCAATCTATTAGCTCTCACCAAGGGAATTAGATAATTTTCAAACAACATTAACTAAGTTGTTGGAGAAGGATTTCATATGATATAGAAAATCTCTTTGGGGAGTACCAATACTCTTTGTACCAAAGAATGATGGAGTGCTTAAATTCTATATTGACTATTGTGACCTTAATAAAAATCCATGAAGAATGCCTATCCCTTGCCTTGAATTGATGTCTCGTTGGATCAATTAAGTGGAGCATGATACTTCTCAAAGTTGGATCTTGAAAGTGACTATTAGAACATTTCCATTAACAAGTAGGATGTGCAAAAGATTACCTTTTGCACAAATTTTAGGCTTCATGAATGGAGAATTTGACCTTTTATGCTCACTAATGCTTCAATAGTTTTTATGGATCAAATGTATTGGGCATTCAAGGGACTATTGAATTGATATGTGATAGTATTCTTGGATGATACTTTAATTTGCAATAAAATGGAGGTAGAACATAGGAACAATGTATGATAATTCTTAAGATGACTATACTAGTGGTAGTATTATTGCAAGAAGTCCAAGTGTGCCTTTTAGAAAAAGGAAGTTACCTTCTTAGGTCATAAGGTCTCAATGGAAGAGATCAAGACATGGAAGAGGAGAAATCAAGGTAATGGTAATGGCCTTGATTTTATGATACCCTTAAGATATCTAGATGAATTGCATTCCATTTCTTTTGTGTCTTAATGACTCAATGTAGCAAATAGGATTTACTCCACTTGGGATTGCAAGTAATCTGCAAAGGTATATGCAACAAAATTGTGGCAACATTACTTTTTAGAAAGACAAGTGATCATGCAGATTGATCATAAACCCTTGTTGTAGACCTTACATTTAAAACACATGAAGAGCCTACATAATTGATGGAAAGAATAACTAAAATTGTTTGATATCAACTAGAGTATAAACTCAAAAAGTTCCATATCATTCCCAATGCACTCTCATGATGACTTGATTTGAAGATTCTTCTTGAATCTTCCTTTATAACAACAATCACCAAGGTGGCAATGGAATCCAAGATACGTAAAAAGTTCAAGATTGCTCTACAACAAGATCTCTTCTTTCATATAG
Organism: Lunularia cruciata; assembly: GCA_948567375.1. NCBI lineage: Eukaryota > Viridiplantae > Streptophyta > Marchantiopsida > Lunulariales > Lunulariaceae > Lunularia > Lunularia cruciata. The sequence goes on along the minus strand of OX419762.1, from coordinate 25,216,261 downwards.
TGCAAAGTTTCCTTGTAGCACATGACAAGGCATATAATCTTTTTTCATTCTTTCCTTTCTTCCTTAATTATGGGCAAGATCCACTTATTCTCAATTATCTTCTTGCTCTATTGCCATACCATGTCCACTGTACTTCCACTTTCTTTTCCACACTATCTAAGTCCGTACACCAAGCCAAGTCTTGTCTCCTTTTGCTCAAAACCAACAAAAGCAATATGTTGATCAACATCATTATGATCTCTTCACAATGCCACATGGGTACCTGATTCTCATCTCCAAAATGTGCAAGTGGCTATCCAAGAGTTCAAAGAGTCCATCACCTTGAAGACTTCACCAACTAGTAGTAGGGGAATAGCTAATAACATGGGGTTAGTAGAATTAACTACATTAACAAAAATGAGGTAGAACTAGCATAACAAATGCTAGAAATTATGAAAGAAGCTTCCAGAGATTGAGTAACTTGTATGCCAAGTTGATGGCTACCTTAGCTTACATGCCAAGAAAATGACTAGCTTAGTTTTCACTCCAAGAAAGGAACCTTCTTGAGAACCTTGTACATAAGTGGCCTATAAAAACCAAGGCCAAAGCTCAAGCTAGGCATTTGGAGTTTCACTCACTTGAGTGTTTCCAATGTGACTTCCATTCTCCTATTTCTCTTCTTGGTATTTTATAATTGATAAGAAGTAATTTAGTGAGTAGACCCATTTTGTGGCTCTCACCAAAGAAGCTAGAAGAATTTTAAAAACACTAATCAAGTTTTTGGAGAAGGATTTCATATAACATATAACATCTCCTTGGAAAACGTTGGTATTATTTGTACCAAAGAATGATAAAGGGCTTCAATTATATATTGATTGCCATAGTCCTGATAAATAAACCATGAAGAATGTTATCTTTTGCCTTAGATTGATGACTTGTTTGATAAATTGAGTTGAGAAAGATACTTCTCAAAGTTGGACCTTCAAAGCGGCTATTGGAAAGCTCTAATTTATAGGGAAGACATGTAGAAGACTACCTTTTGTAAAAGGTATGGGCATTTTGAAAGGAGAGTTTACCTTTTTGGCTCATGAATGTTTTGTATGAATGTGGTGATTTTTTAGATCAAATGCATCGGTTGCTATAAGGGCTATTGGATTGATAAGTGATAGTCTTTTTGGATTACATTCTAATTTATATCAAGACAAAGGCTAAACACAAGAACCATGTACAAGAAGGCTCTAACAATGGAAGTTCTACTACAAGAAGTCCAAGTGTGCCCTTTAGCATAAGGAAGTTACCCTCTTGAGCCATAAGGTTTCAATAGAAGGAATCAAGATGGAAGAAGAGACTATCAAGAATATACCAATTGGCCTACATGTATGTTTAGGGATTTAATGGATTGGTATTTTTTTATCAATATTTCATCCATTATTATGCTCATGTGGCCATACCATTAATAAATCTATTTGGAAGACAAAAAGCTTTGAGTGTACCACCATGCAAGAAGTGCATTCAAGAAACTTAAGGATATGGTATCTCTATGACCCATCATATGATCTATAACTAACTTTTGTGGTTGATATTAATAATTCTAACTTTGCAATTAGAGTTGTGTTGCAAAAAGAATTCCCATATGGATTACATCTCATGGAATTTGTATTTTGATAACTAAATGTAGGAAGGAAGGAAGGAATTATTTTGCTCAAGATCAATAATAACTTGCAAAGGTATATGCGACAAAGATGTGGAATCATTATCTCTTGGTAAAAACAAGTGATGCAAACCAATCACAAACTCTTGTTGTAGACCACACATTTAGAGCACATGAAGAGACATTTTCATCAATGGGGAGACAATTAAAATTTTTTGACATCAAGCTTGAGTACAAACTCAAGAAGTTCTATGTCATTCTTGATGCCTTATTGTGACAACTTGATTTGAAGATTTTTCCTGAATTTCCCATCATCACAACAATCATCATGTCATAAAGATAAAGTTCAAGACCAATTTACAACAAGATTCCTTCTTTCATCTTGTGAAAATTTTCCTTGCATCATATGACAAGAAATATGACACATTTTCACTCAAGGATGGCCTTTTATTTTGCAAGAATTGAATTGACATTTCAACCATGGGAGATCTATGACTTATGAAACTTCAAGAAGCACGTGATTTACCAACCATTGGTCACCTGGGTGTGGATAAGACCTTGAGTACTATATAATGTCAATGGTGGTGGCCAAACATAGCATGAGAGGTTCAAAAATTTGTTTGATTTGTTGAGTTGTGTACGCAACAATTAACAACAAGCAAGCAAAAACCAAGGAGACTACTCTAGCCACTTCCCATTCCATTTGCTTGATGGGAACATGTAAGTCTAGACTTCATTACATCCTTGCTAAAGATAGATCAAAACCATACAAAAATTTGTTGTTTATTGATAAGCTTAGCAAGCAAACTCACTTGGCACCCACCATGGATGCTCCAATAGTGGTTTAGATCATTCTAAAATATGGTCTTCAAACACCATGGGATACCAAAGCTTCTCATCTCTTATAGTAATCCTTGATTCACTCAACAAATTTGACAAGAGATTTTCCAACTCCTTAGTACTAAGTTGCCTTGTCTACAACTTATTATCCTCAAACCAAATGATCAAATTGCACTTTGGACGATATGTTGCATGCTTGGTCAATGTTCAACATATTAATCGGGATAGTTGTCTTGTATTTTCCTACAATAATTTCAATCAGGCAAGTACATACTTCTCTCCATTCTTCTTTAATTATGAGCAAGACTACTTGTTCCAAATTCTCTTCTTGCTCCACCACCATCTTATATCCCTCATACTTCCACTTTCTTGCCCCCACTATTTGCATCCTTACTCCAAGCCAAGTTGCATCTTCTTGTTGCTCAAAATTGGTAAAGGAATAGGCTAATAGCTATCATTGTCATCTCACTTTTCACATTTGTGATAAGGTTATGTTTTCCTCTAGTAACCTCCCTTCCCCTCTTGACACCCAAGTTACTGAACTAGCTTTTAATTGGGTAGGTCCCTTTGATATCCTTTAAATCATTTTTCTTATTGCCTACAAACTTGCACTTCCTAATCACATGAAGATCTATCTTGTCTTCTATGTCTCCAAGTTAAAACCCTTTGTTTTTAACCATCTTCTTCTGCTACTTATACACAAGGTTTCTCCTTTGATCTTTATTAATGGTCATGAATAATAAAAAAAGTATTCTATACTTGCTCATTGTGACCTCTAATGTGGACATGAACCAAAATTTGAATATAAAATCCTTTCAAAAGTGCATCTTCTTGATGATGCAACATGGGAGCCTATTTCTTGTCTCCAAAATGCACAAGCAATGATATGTGAATTTGAATATTCCATGGCAACAAGTACATCATCAACTAGTGGTGGGGGAATATGTAATAAGATAGAGTTAATAGAAGAGTTAGCAAAAGCTAATAGTTAACAAAATCAACTAAATATAATACAAAGGTGATAAAACTAGCATCATCTAAGAATGCTAACAAAATTATAGAGATTCTTGGATAGAAACTTCTTGTAACTTCTCAAGGTTTGAGTAACTTGTACAATGGACAGCTTTTACACCAAGTAGATGTTTAGCTTACATTCCAAGAAAGGTAACTTCTAGAAGGAATCTTCCTTGGAAACTTTTTAGGAGTCATAAACTTAGCTTCCTTACAACTATCAAAACCCAAGCTCATGCTTTGCATTTGGAGTTATACTCAAGTAAGAGTTTTCTATGTGATATCAATTCTCTTATTTTTCTCCTTGGTCTTTTACATTTATGTATGTCTTTTAATCTGTGTAGAAAGATAGAAATTTTTATGGTACTTTAAGTTAGGCTTATTTTTTATATATTAAAATATTTCTATCCTTAGTATATATGTTAAATTATATGTATACATTTAATATAGTATCTTGTTAATTTGGTCTTCAATATTAACTAGAATCTATCTGAAGATAGTTAAGTTTCTTATTAATCATGAAGTAATTTTACTATAGTATGTTTGACTACTTATTAAATTAGAGGTTAATATAAGCTCCATGTATATATATAGCCTGATTTTGTATTAAAAAGGTCTTCCATTATTTCTAATGATGTTTAAATTTTTTCTTTTTTTCCTTTTTATGGTACAAGAGTTTATTATTTCTTTAGCTTTTGTAAAAATTCTATCATATATGAAGTGTTCAAGAGGATCAATATATCAGGTTTATTTTCATGCAAGATTCCTTTATCTAGCATAAAGGTAGCTAGCTTGAAGGAAATTTTGAACCTACACTTTCTATATTTGATCTATATGATTACTTGGAGACTTAAAGACTTGATATAATTGATCTTTGTTCAACCTTTGATTACCTTGAAGAAGAAGCAAAGCGGGATTAGTAGGGAATTGCATGAGTTAAAGAAGAATGTGAGGAGGAGATCAAATGTCAATGAGAAGCAAAGAGGAGGATTACATAGTTTAAGACCTCCTTTTGAGTATCAAACTACAAAGAATTGCAAGTGCTACATGTTAAACTTTAAACTAAAAGAAATCACCAATCTTGAACATGAAAAACCTTAAACTGAACCAAACTGAAATTGATAAAACTGAACCAAAAGAAAAAAAGTCCCTTGCGGAATGGAAGGGAGGAAAAATTTGCAAGTGTGATTAGTTCACCCTTCAAGGCATGATAGAGTCTTTCTTTATTCTGAAATGAATGGTTTTAAATGATGTGTCATAATCCACAAACCTCAAGTTCCACATGTCACATTCTACTTAGCTTTCATTAATTGTAGTTTTGCTTTAACTTTTTGCTAATTACACAAGTATATTAGATTTGAACCATTCAATAAAAAAATTCCTCCTCCTATAAAAACTCCTTATGGACCATTCAAGTTATGGGTCCTATCAAACTTCTTAAGGGTCTTGTCAAAACTTTGACAAAAGAGTTTCACTTCTTGTAAAGATTTTTTATTTTTTATTTTGAAATCCTCATTGTGAAGAGCATTGAAGTTCACTTGTTTTAATTACTTGTTTGTTAAAATTGCTCAAGGCCAAAGGTCCTTCTAATAAATTATTGGATATTTCTTTATTATTTATTGATTGATGGTGGAATAAAACATCAATACATAATATTATTGTTATCTATTTATTGGTCTCTTCACATACTTCAATGAACTTAATATTTTATTGTATCCAAATTATGGACTTTAATTAAACTCCTTTGACAAGTCAACTTAGAGCAATTGCTTTTTTACTTTTCCAATTTTTCTAGTCAATTTTAGTTGTCAATTACTTGGAGATATTTAAGTCAATTTAAATAATTTGATTTTATTGATTTATATGAGATTCTATAAAAAATCAATGTCTTGTCTAAAAATAACTGATGAATTGATGAACAATATTCATGCATTTTTTAATTAAATACATTGTTTGAAAATAACAGGATATAAAATGCTCCTGAAGTGAAAGTAAATTAGTCAATTGCTAGATTTTTAGAGGGATTATATTTATCTAAAGTCTAATGTTATGAATGTAATATTAATCTAAATCATTTTGAGGATGATGGGATTGATAATAATACCTAGATAGAATAAGTTTTGTTATCATTTTACAACTCTATGATATTTAAAATCAAATTATTTTAACAATTTTAGGCTTCACACTTATTAGCTTTCAAATCATATATCTCCTTATGTATTTGAATGAAAAAGATATTCCATCAAGATAATTGAAGGAGATACTTGAATGAAGAGTGATTAATACTCATCATCAACTATATTTACAAATTTTTAGTATTCTTGAAGAAATTATTGATGCCTCTTCACATTTTCATAATTTCTCAGACAATTTTACAAGTTTTGCTAGTCATTGCCATTTAATAAATTTTTTATCCTCTATTTGATAGTTTATCCATACCTTTTGCTCATGATTCAATTTTTTATTTATAGGATTTATCCTTTATTTTATCTTTATTCTATTTTTATACTCTATTTTACTTTTAGTTAAGTTGAATATTCTTTCATCATTATTTTATACTCTTATTTTATTTTTTCATATTATTTTTTTGACAATGAGTTTCTTGTTATTTTCAATTTATTTTTTAGAACTTTTGTATGTGGAGCTTGTTTTCCTTTCCACTTAATTTCATTTATACATCCATCTTGTTTAAGCGTGATCATTTACTTTTGCAACCATAAAAGAAAGGATAGATGGAAAGGCAAGTTATGTATCACAACATAGTTCTTTTTCTACTAATTGATATACTGTACTCCTAGATATCTTGTGCAAAAATCAAACAACTTACTTGGGAGTGTTATGACTAACCTCGTATACTTGGCTGATTCCAAGACAATGAGCCAAGCATGTCTTTTGCACTTTCTAAGATATTTACATCCACATTTCAAATCTCTGATTGATTGATTGATTTTTGTGAATTTTTAATGAGATTCATAAAATATTTGATGGGTATCTATAGAAAAAATATTTCAAATTTAGATTATAAAATTGGAAAATTATCTTATTGTATAAATATGTAATATTGTATGTCACTTTCTAAATTACCTGTAAAAGTATGCGGTGCTCTCATAAATACATGTAAAATTTTTATAGGCTACTCGTAAAATCATTTATGGCTTTTATGGTTATTGAAAAAGCTAAATTTGAAATCCTTTGTTAGGGGGTTTTGAATTCTGAAGTTCCCAAATTATGTGTAGAGCTTCAAACTCCATAAAGTATTATACATGTTGCCATAAAAATTGGTGGTCCTGATAATGAATGGTCTTGTATAGATTTGTATGGTTATAAAAAATACTTAACCGGAGGCTGGAAGTTCAATTTAAAATTGACAAATACATTGTGATTCATTTTATGGCTAGTTTATTATCAAGATGTAGGATTTATTAACTCATAATGCAATATTATTGAGATGCAAGACTCAATTAGCAATGAGATATGAAGTTAATTTTAATCACCCATATTATGCTAACCATCCATATTATGCCAAATGGAATGCCAAATTGAAGTGAAAGAGGGAGTGTAATGTAAAACCACTTGTTAAGTCTGATTTGAAAATCATCTTGCATCCTTAGTCAAATTTGAAAATTTTGTTTGTCCCCTCAGGCTTGCATCTCATCATGTACATTAGGTCGGTTAGAAGGGTTTGACATGTCAGGCAGGTTAGGATGGTTCAAAATTTTACACTATGAGTTGGAATGTATTTTTATTCATTGAAGGTGCTAAGATTGGTGAGTAAACACACTGCCTATCATCCAACACACTTGACAAAAGATAGTAATAGAAGTCACACAAGCAAATTGAAATCAAAATCTAGAGTTGCTTCTTATACCTTGGAAACATAGATGAAGCTCCTATTTCCATGTCCACCTCTAATTTGACATATGTATTTGCTCCCTTCCCTCATCTCCTTGTTGGATCTCAAGAATTACTTGAGAAGATGGTTGTTTTTGTCCCGCTTTCCCATTCAAAGGCAACAAGCAAAGGATCAAAGGATGTTTCCATTCAAACACATGGCAAGGGTGGGTTTGGGCGTATAGTCCATGACCCATTCAAATGCAACAAGCAAAGTATAAAAGGTGTTTCTATTCGAGCACTTAGCAAGGGTAGGTTTGGGGTTACAATCCATACATTGAGTAGTAATTGGAGAAAAATAGTAAAGGGCAAAGATGACTGATTTAGAATAGCTTATCACCACTTCTTGCAAACACTCAATTATTTAGAAGATCCAGAGCACTTAAGTCAAATCCATGGAGGCAATAGTAAAAAACCAGTCTAGAAAAGCATAACATTTAACTACATAGCCACTTACTTGGTTTAGCATTGGAGAGGATTTCCACCCTCTATGAATGATGATCAACTTTACAAAAAATGAGCATGATACTTGAAATCATACAAAGATATTTGAGAATGGGTTGCAATTGCACATGAGAAGGCCTCAACAATAAGTACTTGAAGCAAGGGTAGAGAACAATGAAGGATAAACTCAATCATCTTAGTCCATATTTTTAAAGAAGGGATTTAATGTTGGAGTGTAGAGTCAATATATCTCCCCCCCCCACATTGGTTAATATTAGTGGTATTGAGGAGGAAGTTTGGTTCTTGGATGGAATATGCCTTGTTGTAACAATAGAGGAGTTCAACAACAAAATGGGAGAAAATCCTCTTGAAGAGTTGATTCTGATTAGCATCTTGAGCATCCAAGGACCCTTGGATGATTTTGTAAGTTGCATGTTTATATTTGGAAATTATGAATGTGGGTCATTGGGAGTTCTGAACAAGGATGGCAATTTGTGTTTGATTGGAGAAAAGGCTAAGCAACATTCTCGTACTATACAAGCAAACAAGAACCACATAAGAAGAGATGGATCACCAAGAGTGACAAGAGTAGAGGAGAATCAAAGAGCAAGATTCAAAGAGAATCAAAGAGAATAGGAGATTCTGGAATTTCCAAGTGAGGAGCCAACTAGATTTGCAACCAAGGAGAAAGAGGAGTAGGAGAATGTAGAAGAAACATCTAACAAGAAGGAAGTTGACTCTTGAAAGAGAAAAAGGAACTTGAAAGCTTCCAAGATGGCTCCTGCCCTTACACCCACTCTAGCTTCATTGTTGCAAGATCTAGCTAATCACATCAAACTAAGAATTGAATCAATAGAATCTAGGGAGAGATGTAAAATATCATAGATTGAAGCTTTGCAAGTAGTAGATCTTGAGAAACACAAGAGAGAATTAGAGTCCAAGAAGATCTTAAGGTTGGAGAAGATCAAGTCCAAACAAAAAGGTTTTGAATAAAAAAGAGCAAGCCCAAATCAAAATACTTTGATGCCATTACACTTGGATTAGCTAGTGCAAGAAGATATCTAAAGTAGATCAAATGTACTATTACCATGTTATCCAATATAGATTCAAAAAATTATGGTAGCTCTAGTAATATTTATAATGTGGACCCCAAGTTCTCTATACCTAATTATACTCCCAATTCACCTCCTTGTGCTAGTTAGAACAAGAGCGAAGAATAGTCAAGAGTTTGAAAGTATAGTTGGGAGTCCTAGCATGCTCACTTGGGCTTGTTGGAACAATAGTGAGGAATATGCAAGAGTTGGAGAGTTCAGTAAAGAACTTTAGGACACTTAGGGATGAAAAATTATTATAAATATAAAGTTTACTGATTTGTGCTATGTATCCAAAATACCTCATGGTTCCTCCTTGGCAATGATTGTGAATCATTGTGCAGTTTTCTTGCTGTAGAATTCATCCATTTGTATATGCATAACATATTTGATTATGATGTAAGGACTACAAAATATGAGAGTTGCAACATTCACTCATGCAAAACACACTTGATTTTGGAGCAACCCTCTTATGCCAATTTAAGCTATAAAACTACAAACTACCAAACTACCAAACTACCAAAGGTATCCTTTTATGACACTCATGTGCAATGATTTTTAAATCTTGTCATTTAATATACAAAGCTCCATGTTTTGTTTGTACCATTAAACCAAAACCAACCCATTTTTCTGTTTGCGCCACTAGCCCAAAACTTGGTTTGTGCGGGTATGCATGGTCTACATCCCACCCATTTAAATGCAAGGATGCTCTACACTCTTGATCTTAGAGTTGATTAGAACAATATAAAGGATAATGGATTGCTCTACACATTTTCAGATCAATAGCCTCCATAAAAACTCAATGGTTAAAAAATAAATATTACAAGTATAAAAGAGAAATATATAAACAAGAAAAGTATATAAAATATACAAAGGCACTAAATTATAGGCCTAATGTAATGTTCTAAGGATAAGAGAAACCCCAAGAGAAGAAACACAAGATAAACACAAGACTTCATCCCTCAATACTCCGATGCCCAAAGGAGAACCTAATCTTTTTTATATAGTAAAGAAGAACCATTCAAAAGGAGCTACATCCTTGGATCAAATATATGGATTGGTGATATGTCAGCAAGCTCCACCCTTAGATTAGCTACAGGACTGGTGACATGTTGATCCTTGTCCTATTTAGTTGGTTAAACAAGTTTGACCAAAGGGAATCCTTGAGGAATCTTTATCAAGGAAGCTCAAAATAGCATGGTTGAGGGACTATTTGGAAAGATTTTGATGAGATGAACAAAAGGAAGAAGGATTTCTTTAATTTTTCTCCCAAAGGATAAGAATTCTTTAATTTTTAAGGTCTAATTCAACTATTTATGCCTATGAAACTATTTATGCCTATGAAACTAGCTCTAAAGTTTTTAGAATGTTTTCAACCTCTACTATATTAATGGAAGTACTCTTGGTTACAACTCTATCTAATCTACTTTAACCATCATATATAATATCCTAAAGATATAACCAAACTAATTTTCATATCTAGATAATCTGTCTAACTAATGATATTACACCTAAGGTTTATTATGCATATCTCTCCACGGCATTATGTAATTGCCAATATAAGGTAGGCCTTATAAAAAAAGGACTATAGCACCACATCCATCTCTTCTCCCAAGCACGCATTGGAGGCTCACTAAATGCTTGCTCTAAAAGCTCATTAGAGTTAGAACTATAATCCCTCAATCTACCATTGGTCCATTCCTCCTCTAGGAAACTAATGGCCAGAGCCATAGAAACCCTAAATCTATCTAGAGGTGATACAAGGAGCTGAAATAATGAGGTGTACAAAGTACTAAGGGTATCCATTAGCCAAAACTATGGAGGATGTATAGCTCTATGAGGATGGTTCCTCCAATAAAGAAGAGCTTCATTATCCACAAATAAAATATCTCAGATGGATAAACCTAATGATATAAAAGTACTATCTGGTCCAACCATAAAACCTCTACTCATCAAAATATCAATCCATCTTAGTGAGGCATGCCATCAAACTTGAACCAATGTGAAATCCCACCGGTAGGTGACCAAGCTCCCACATAAAACACAATAGGATCTCCACATCCTACTTTGGACCACTAGTCCATATGATAACCTCAAAATATGTAATAAAATACTCCATAAACTCTCTAATGTTGGGCTATAGAATATACCATGAAGTACTACTAGCAATAAAATAACACCATTCTTCTCCTCATGGTCTTAGAGCACCATTCCAAGAAATGAGGTCTATTGGGATCTCTCACAACTACTATATAACTCAAATCTAACACTAGAATCTTCCTCCTCAAATTTATGTGGAAAATAATACAAGGAATGAATAATCAAGATAAACTCATCTACTCTCTCAAATGAGTGAGTCTTTGTACCTCATTACTCAAAGATGCCTTTTACTCTTGAAACCACAAGCACTTGTGGTAAGTACCCAAAAAACTTGGGAGGGGTGCAATATCATCCCCAATGTGTGGTCTCCAAGATACAATATCCTCTCCCAAACAAAAATAAAGTTCTTTGCCTGGACCACCTACAAGAGTCAACCAAGTCTGATTGGATCAAGTTGCTTGCAAAGACAATGCTCTCCTATCTAATGGAGTAATAGCCTTTATAGCATGATGCACTCTGGATGAAGAACCTGAAGTTTGTGGTGATGTAGCTATACTAAGGGATCTCTCTATGGCAAGGTATTTAAAAGGACTAAGGTCTAAATCTCCATTTTAACTAAACTAGCCTTTCTTTGAGCCCCTACCACACCATGATCTTTTTGAGTCTCTAACCACTCATTAGCTTCATGGCAAGCATCCTCATATGCTTCCCTAAGAGTATCTAGTTCTCACCTCATGTCCTTCTCTTTTGGTCTTCTCCAATAGTTCCATAATAATGGAGAACTCTCTCATCAAAATATCTCATGAACTTGATATCCCTTTGCTCTCGCTCTTCTATCTCTCACAAGTCCTTCCAACTCAATGAGTTTCTTTACTTGTACTCTCACATCTACTTCTCTCTCCCTAATAACTCTAACTAACTCTACTAACCACTTGCTAGTAGTACTCTCTTCAATACATATATGCATCTCAGGCTTTACTAGTCTACTCTCTCTCAAAAACAAAAGGTGCTCCTCAAGCCTAAACTACTCCTCTTTAGAATAATGCAAGAATACTCTCATGCTCAGCTAGCCTACTCTCTCTTTCTCACTGAAAAGATTCTCCTCTAGCCTAATATGCTCCTCTCATGAGAAGCCAGTCCACTCTCATCTACAAAGTGCATGTGCTCCTCTTTAGGGACACTCCTCTTTACACTCAAAAGTGATGGCAATGTAGATGGCTCACCTCTCACTCCATATAATATATATGGATGATCATTGTGCTCATGAGTACTAGGTTCCAATACATCAATACTTTGAGATGCATGAGAAGGATCATGAGGAGTGTAATCATCAAGGTGCTTATAAATACTGGGTACTCTAACATCAAGAGGGTGACATGTACAAAAACCATATCAATCCAACAGACAAAACCATGTAGTACTATCCATAATCCATGAAGGGTTATCTACAAGTTTCCATTTATTAAAATAAAAACAATGTATATAAAAATAAAAAATATACAAAATGTGCATAGTGCTACCTAACACATACTCAAAAAGTGCACTAAACTAAAACTAAACTCATACTCACCCAACTACCCATCAAGTGCAAGCTCATACTCCACCACTCTCTTGTGAATATAAACTTCTTCCTTTGAACCTCTAGTATTATATACAATCTCATCCTTATTGAGAAATCCACTATGCATAAACCTATCATGGGTGAGAACCTATCCCACATGAGTCACACAAAAACATATAATATCTAGTGCCAAAAATACCTCTGGACTACAACAAGCTCCACTTCAATAGCTAACAACATAAACTTGGCTTAGTTATAGTACATTGGAGTAGATCATGCCATCTTACTCTTTCCCATGAGATGTTCCCATGCACAATCCTAGGATGCCATGTTGGAATAAGCATTGAACACAAGAACTGGAAAAATGGTTTGAATGTAGGATATGCATATACCTCCTTAGATATGTCCTATCTCTCATAGGAAAAAAAAAATCTTCTACCATGCTTTGTAGATTTATCTTCCTCCTCTTTGTTATGCACATTGGTGAGAAAAAAATCATAGCTATAGTGAGAAAAAAATCTCTCCCTCTAATTATCCCTCTCCCAAGTGCATGCAAACCCCATGCACACTATGGCTACCTACAATTGTAAATACACATATATGTCAATATTTACCATCTCCATATTGCAAATTCCTGCACAAAATTGATGTGAAAACCTAAACTCACATTCCACGGGTTATGCAAACCAAGCAACACAACCATGCAAACTTAGTCATGTAGGCAAACCCTAAATGTGGCTATCACACAACCAAGTTTGCACCGTGGCCATGTTTTGGGTTTACCTGCTACACAACTTGCGTGCTTGGCAGTCAACTTCAAGGCATTCTAATTCCAATAGGAAAGTGCAATACTTATTTGCACCCTATAATAAAAAAATTACTACTCCACACATCAACATTGAACAAACCACTAATTCTTACATCTAGCAAAATGTACAATCTTTCTCTAGTTGCGACATAAGACTTGATCATTAATAAAATAAAATCCATTGCAAAAAAAATATATCTCCTTGTCCATTTTGGATCATTGTGACAATTTTCTAAACCCAAGTACTTAAGGAATCCGTTTTGCTCAAAAACAACAAATATTCTTGACCGCTCTTCTTGATCTGACCATTTTACCTCCTTGCCCAAGATAGAAATAATTGCAATCATTAGTCATTTTGTAAACACAATTGTAGAGCTTGCACTAATCTTGCATAGGTTTAACCCTCTTGCCTCACTTGCCCCGTTGTCATGATGGCTGTTTAGCCATCATGACTATCAAGAGCAAGAGCCTATCAAGAGCAAGTGCAACCTACATCCACATGAGAGTTTTGTGTTCTTTGAGAGGCATTTCTAAGTACTCCATGATTTTTGATGACATTTACTAAAGCTTGGAACAATATTAAATCCATCCTAGTAAGTGAGTGACCATCCAATCTTGAATTTTTTTTAATACGAACTCACTACTCCAAGTACATTGCACTCAATCTTGTAGATAACTAGATTCCAATATATAATTCCACCTTCTTGGGAGTGCTCTAATAGAATCTTCTTCATTGTCCAAGCTCCATCCATTCCATCCATTCCAATCAAGCAACTCCTGAAGATTGTCACTCTCCATTTCTACACTCAAAATCAATTGAATTGATTTTGCAATTTTTTTTTGAAGAATGCAAGTGCTCTTGTGAGGCATCTTGGTGGCTTGGATCCAGCTATAACCCAATTTGATGATAGAAATTATAGTGTATTGAGAGGAGGAGCAAAGAACAAGGGGAGCTCAAATTTGATTGTAGATATTGCACTCGTAGGATGTAGGATATCGAGAGGAGGAGCAAAGAGCAAGGAGAGCTTGGAAGTAAACGACCACAAGGAAATATGAGGAGGTGTGGTGAATGAGAGCAAGTATGGTGGTGTTTGCATTGCCAAATTAGAAACTAGATAATGTGATTACAAGCAAGAGATTAGCTTTAGTTGTTTTAATGAATGAAACAATGAAATATAAAGCCCGAAAGACACAAAGAGTCAAAAGGCTAGAAACATAATAAAAAACACATGCAATGTGAGCCTAGGGCATCTGACCAATCTGTAACAAATTGGTCCGATGTAAACTAATCTCCATCATATAATTCTCTAACGCTAAAGCTTCAATTTGTAAGAAAGTTGAGAAATCACTACAAGTAATCTGATGTGTAACTCTAATCTGCATGTAACAAGTGCAATCAACAAACACATGGTCCTCATCCTCAACTTTGCTCATAGTACACAATTTGCAAAGTCGCATGGAGTGCTCTATCTGCTGCAAACGTCCTTGTTCCACTTCTAGTCTATGAGAACTAGTTCTATATTGAGCAATAACTGAGAATGTCATTAGTGGGAACTAAAATTCAAACTCATGCATTGAGATTCATGTATATGGATATATGCTTTAAACACGCTCTCCCCATATAACTCTATAGTCACAATTTCAAATCCCCATATAAATTTTACAACTATTACTATTAACCCTTGTTAAAATTTCTTTGATTCGCTATTTTACTATCCATAAAAGTTACACATGTTATCTACACAAACCTTTATGGAATGTCACAGTTATTAGGGAAAGCTATATTAAAAACCTCCTATTGTCTCGGCGGTCCAAACGAGATTAAAGCGATATCATATAAATTCAGATTTTAGATAGTGAAATTTTAAGAGTATAGTGAACCGAAATCTATAAAATATTTTATAGATATCCCTAGTCAAGATTTAATATAAAATTAAATACTCACACAAAAAGTTGATGTTAGAATAAATAAATTTTAATTTGCTATTATTAGATTATCTAGATCACTCAAACACGACGTAACTCGTTAAAAGCTACATGTCAATTTTTATATGACCTGAAAAGATATTTCCAGCTGTAAAATATTCCCGTCAACCTTCATTCTATGCGTGTACACTGCCCAATAAAATTTTAAGGTATACCTGTAGATTGTTTAGTGTTTCCTAAAGAGACTACTCAGCCCATTAAAAATATATGGTCTACCCATAGACTGTTTTATTGTTTCCTAAAGAGACAACGCAGCCATTAAAAATTATGGTCTACCCATAAACTGTTTCATTGATTCCTACAGAGGCTATGAAAGCCTAAATCTGAAACCCCCTAATATGGTTGACTCCTTTGTTCGATCATTCTTGTGTATTCGTTGCCCTTCATGGTGAAAGCGCATCTGCTCTCGATAGCAAGGAGGGTAAAAGGACACCGGAGTAAAATAAAACTAATTCTCAATAGTATCACTAAAAGAAATTTAATTTATAATAATTTATATATTTATGTTATGAAAATTATATAACTTATAAAATAAATAAATTATATTATGTAAATTTTCTTCTAAATTTTTTATTAATTAATATTTAATGTAGAACCATGAACACATATTGTTTAAAATATACAACTGCTCAAGTTAATTCAATTGTACCACCTCAGAAAGGCACCACCCGAATTTGTTAGTCCCTGACAACGACTTGGTACAAGTTCCCAGGGACTGACAAAAACTTGGTACAAGTTCCCATTGACAATATGAAGTTTAGGGAGGAGCTGCGGGAGGAGTTGTGGGAGAGTGTGGAGACGGGAGAGGAGAGGGAGAGACGTGCGACAATCATCATAATTTCTGAGTGCTCTCTAGCATTTAGCATTCTAGTGAATAGTCCATTCTCTTTGTTTTTCAATTTTGGTTCCATTGGTACCTAGATTGAAGACTATGGAGAATGTAGTAGAAAGTTACCAAGATTTTTAGCTTTTTTAGGGTTGAGAGAGTGATCATTATACATTGAGAGTGATGGGTTGGGAATTTTCATTTCTAATCTCTTGGTTTTCATGATTAAGTTCCATGTGAATTTAATTTGAAAATTTTGGAGATGGAAATTGAAAGTTATGAGAGTTAATAGATTTTAGAATTTGGAGAGATTGTTTTCTTATGTGAGTTGGGATGTGAGGGGTTGTGGTTTTGCAGATATGGGGAGACATGGAGAGGAGTATCATGTGTTACTATCATTATTCTTGTGCTAGCCATGGCTACACCTTCCCATGTGGGGTCGCCTAGAGCGGATCGGGATACACCATGCCCGGTGTTCACCAACGCTTTACCTCGCAAGGGGTAAAGACCCATGTGGGAAGGATGCACAAGGACTATGATTGGACCACTTGGGATGCCCACGTGAGACGAGCGACCACATCGACAGCAGTGACACTCGGGATTATGCACGCTTCTTCTATACCTTTGTTGATTGTTCTAGGGATACCGATCGAGTCGTGGGAGTGGTTAGCTTCTCAGGCGGGTTGCATTTTGGGGTTATTTGAGACTAGTTTTCCATGTCCACATCTATTCCATAGGCTACCCTGCACACTCCATGATGAGGCTAGACAGGCTTTTTGCCTACCACTGGATCGTTTGTCACGTGATCCCTTGGATGAGTTAGCGTGGTTCCTATTCCTCTTACTCCCTTGATGGTGTCTTCGTTATGCTAGAGGGGGACGCGCGGGGCATAGAGAGGTGGCGGCTAGATTTTGTTGATTCCGAGCGGGGGATTGGGCAGCGCTTCAGGAGGAGTCTGTTAGGGCTACATGATTTAGGAGATAGGTATCGCCACAAGATACCACAAATTCCACTCGATTACGACGATGTAGGACATTGGGTCAAGCGGGAGAGTTTAGTAGAGCAGCACGAGCGCTACACCCTTTGTCTATAACGAGTCCTACTGATGAGACCATCTCTTCCCTACGCTCATTACATCCTATAGCAGTAGAGGGACTACCACTAGAGGTCTTAGATTATCAGCCTGAGCAGCCTTTAAGTCTTGATAGGTCGCTATTTGCACAAGCATTGTGCCCTGCCTCTCGCCTTTCCTCAGGAGGCTTGTCAAGGATGGTTTATGAGCACCTTAGAGATTGCTTCCAGGTAGATGATCCTTCTAGTGGTTTTATCGAGTTGTTTCAAGTGGCTGCAGCAGTAGCAAGAGGAGATATTCCTATGTTTGTTAGTTGGGTCTTAGGTGCTAGTCGACTTCTCGCGATTGAGAAGGACACGGGAGGCATCAGACCGATTGCTATTGGAGAGATCTTTTTGCGTTTGGTCAGTCGTACCATTGTCCTTTAACATTGTTCTCACTTTCTACAGCACCTTAGTCCACATCAGTTTGGAGTAGCTACACCTGGAGGATGTGAGGCTATATCTCTAGGCATTAGAGCACTCCTAGATATCCATCCAGAGTGGGTCGTCCTACAGGTGGATGTTTAAAACGCTTTTAATAGCGTCTCACGTGCATCCATCTTTAGAGAGCTTAGGGAGGCTGGTGGATCCTTGGCGAGTCTCATTCCTTTTGTGCGGTCTTTTTATGGCTCTCTTGCTTCCCCTTACTACCAGCATGGTAGTTCACAGGAGGGAGTTACCATCTTGGAGTCAGCTATTGGTACACAACAGGGAGATCCTTTGGGGGGGGGGGCCCTTATTTGCCATGGCTCACTTTAGAGCTCTCCTATCTACTACTTTGGCCATGCAAGGTTGTGTATTTCCCTCCTTGGCAGATGATACACACATCGTAGGCCCTGTAGATCAGATTAGGCAGGCCTTTGACTACTTGACTACCGAGCTACATCTAGTAGGCTTGAGAGTCAAGGTGTCAAAGTGTAGGGCATGGTCCCCTTTAGGTATCCCTCCCCACCTTGAGCTTCTAGAGGGGTGTATCACATCCACAGATGGACTTCGTGTTCTTGGAGTGCAAGTAGGATCGGAGGATTTTGTCACACACTTCTTGGACGCTGCCCTTGCAGAGGATGTTCTCCATGTGGATGACCTTCCATCACTAGGAGATCCGCACATGGCATTTGGTATACTCTCTTCAAGTATTGCTCGTCGACCATCCTACCTCATCCGTATAGTTCCCCCTCACTGTCCTTCCTATCACGTCTGAGAGCATTTGATAGGAGGATTATGGGAGTCTTTGGTGATATTATTGGACCAGGGACTTTTGAGTGTGTGACAGGGGAGTTGGCATGTAGACAGACGGCTCTATTGATCTCATGTGGTGGGGTTGGCTTGCTTTCTATGGAGGAGATGGCACCTATAGCGTTTTTTGGTAGTTGGGCTCTCTCGGCACCCCTACTTGCCTCTCGTTTTGTGGTTGCTGATAGGCCGGTTTTGGAGACTTATGTGACAGAGGTGGAGGGAGGATCCTTTTCTCTCCAGGGGAGACGAGAGATAGACTATCCCCACGAGCACGAGAGGGTTTGCCATCATTTGCTTCATTATTGTCAGATTGGACTAGAGGTCTACAGTCTTCCTTGATGGAGCGACAGTGTGAGCAAACGCTACATTCTCTCTTAGTTGACTCGTCCATTCCTCAGGCTACTAGAGCACGTCTATGCTCTTGCTCCGGCAAGGGTGCAGGCTCGTGGATCCTAGCTCGACCATGCATTAGGGCTTTCCGACTCGCACCGGCTACTTTCTCTACAGCGATGAGGTTTTGCCTAGGTTTGGTCCACCCATCTGCATCTTCACTACTCACTTGTGAGTGTGGTTCTACACTAGATGCAGCGGCGGTCCACATGACACGGTGTTCTTTTGGAGGACAAAGGATAGCTACACATGATGCCATTAGAGACATAGTGTTTGCTATGGCACGAGAGAGTGGAAGTCTCCTGTCTGAAAGTGCTTACGCACCTTCGGACCCATAGGGAGAGGCTTACTTAGCTTGGAGGGAGCGTTCGTATGCATTGCAGACGACACGTGTTAGGGCAGACTTATACTTGGTCCGAGATGATCAGGTGACAATAGCGGATGTCGTGGTCACGGACCCTACGCGGGATACAATTTCGGAGGGAGTGATTACCCATCCCCTGGATGGGCGGCGAGTGCAGCAGCAGGTCGCAAGGTCTCCAAGTATAGGGGCATGCAGCGAGGTCACCTCTTTGTTCCTCTAGCCTTGGAGTTATATGGAGCGATGGACACGGCATTTGACACATTTGTCAAGGAGTGCACGAGAGCTTATCATGTTAGGCGTCAGGGGTACCACTCTCACTCTCATACTTTGTAGCTTACTTTAGACCGCGTGTGTCCATTGCTCTATAGAGTGCAGTGGTTGGTGCAATCCATAGGAGAGCAATCACATTAGGTGATGTTTCTTCGGATGTTCCAGTTGTGTGTAGACCATACGACTTGCATAGCTCGGATATCTTAGGTGCGGTAGGGCAGATTTCTCATACAGACTCTATTGGTGCTTAGCTCCATGTTACCTTTATTTTGTCTCTCCCTTGTACGGGCTTGAGGGGGTCTTCCCATCCTTCATTTTTCCTACGCGGTCGCCTTTTTCTCAATATGAAGCTTTCCCTGTACGTAAAAAGCCAAGTCAGCAACCAGATGCTCAACTTGTCCAGCTAGAAACGGCTAACGGGGAATAAAACCCTGGTGAACCTGAATTGCTTAACTATGTCCACGTGGCTGGAGGTGATTCGGTGCATCTCATGGACTTTTAGTTCGACGGAGCTCTCGATGACCAAGGAACTTTGGGGTTGTCGCCGAGACTACGGGAATATCGAAATCAGAGAGAAATTGAGCACTACAGTATGAGATTTGTCGACCGCTAATCGATCGGCTGTTTGTCGGAGTTTCCTGCGGTGATTGAAGTGCTGCGGGTGAAGGAGAGCTTGAGTGTAAGAAGATCGGAGTCGAGTGAGGGAGTGAAAGCTAGCTCTTAGCAGAAGAGAAGAAACGATGGCGTCTGCATCTGCACTCGCTTCGTCGGCTTACGGTATTTATTTCTCCTGTTCATGTGAATTCTTCTGCAAATTCGATTCTCTGAAGTATACTAAGATTCTCATTCTATGTATTGCTTGAGCTGAGGTCGATTAAGGGTTGGATATCAGATGTGTTTAAAGTATTTCTTGTATCTGTACCGACAGTGGAAACCTAGTGCACTCTTGCTTACTGAACTTCCACTCAAATCTTTCCTGCTCATGTGGAATCTGGAATCTGAAATCTTAAAAATATGAAGTGAATTAATCGTGGTGTGACGTGAATAATTACGTACTGTTATTGTCCCACTACTTTTCTGCGGGTCGGGTGAATTCCCAATCATGGCATTGGATCCTGGAGTTCCACACAATTCTTGAGTACCCGTGCCTGTTTTATATTTCATGTCTCTTGTGCTGTCCAAGATTTTCAAGTATATCTCAATGCTCCTGTAATTTAAAATTAAGGAGGAAATTTTAACTGTTATGGCGGACGACATAGAGCGCGATTGCATGGCGAATCATGCAATCTCATCCACCTTGCTGTAGTTTTGACGTTTTGAATAAAAATTGCTCTCCATATTCTTGCAGTGTCTGAGGGTACATCATTTGTCATACGTTCAAGTAGAATGTCAATCACTTCATCCTTTTTCTGAAGGACGACGTTTGAGCCCACATCTTCATACATAATCCATAAACGGCTGTCTTTGATTATCTGATTCTATAGCAGTACTCTAATTAGCTATTCCTTTACATTCTTAGACATGTGCTGGATATAGAGGTGTAGATTAAAGGCTGCACTTACACCATGTAGATACTTTCTTGATCTTAATATCTACAGAAGGTGCATCCGCTGCACGCCCTTGAAGTGGCGCATTCCAACCTTGACTTTATACTAAGACTTTGCTACTGTTGCTGTGCAGGTTTAAGTTTAAAACAGAGACAATCTTTCAGTGCCAAACAAGGTGTTCCCACGAAGTCCTCGGCCAAACTCGGCACTGGAGCCTCCTACCCTAAACTTCTGAAGGCAAGCTTTGGACAGTCAAGAAGGTCACCACAAGTTTCAAAACAAACGTCTCACGTCAGCTGCGTTGGTCCTGCTACCGATGGTAAACGTAACATGTAACTAAGTAGTTGATAGACTTCCTCTCGAGATCAACTACCTGCTGGTCATGGATAATTAATTCCCAATGTTGATATGATGTCGTAGTCAAAATCGTCTTCACTTGGATGTCATCTACCTTCCTTCTTGTTTGCTTTTATCTGTGCAATCCAGGTTTTAGCTAATATGTCCCGATAGGGTAGATGGAGCACATGATAGATGTCAAAAGTAGGATTTGGTGAAGGAATTTAAGCATGAATTGAGTTCATGTTGCGTGAAAGGTTGCTGTGGGCAGTACCTTTTGGCTACAGCAACGTTCGGTAAATCGATTACCAGGGTGTTGTCATATTAATAGAAAACTCTGTATAGTGGTCGTGATGTTCACGTTGAAATATCGCGGAACAGGGTGAAAGGAAACTTGAGTCCAGATCTGTCAATTAAGTCTAGCCTATAAGCAGCATCAATAAAAATTTCTTGCTGGTGCTGTTTGTGAGAGGTTGACTTGAGCTGCAGGCAAGCACTATGAGAGTCTGAAAGGAGGTGGCTCTTATACGCCTTCCGGTGATTTAATCAATGTTGAAGTTTGTATCATACAGGTCCTTAAACTTGTTAGAGTTTCTCCTGCAGGACTTCTTTTGGACATTGTTGATGTATCGAAAGAAGTAACAGAAGAGTCCAGCCTCCCCGCTCCCAGTTCCTTTGAGGTTAGCACCCTTCATCATTTCCTGAAGCAAGATTGGCAGTTGTTTTACATTTGCTCTTTACACCATAAGATATCGGTGCTTGCTGAGGCCGAGCTTTTCTACATATAGAGTGCAGTTATTTTGTCACTCGTTTGTCTGCAGTGTAATCACCGCTGCCGCATATCAAGTTTCTAGTGAGATAATTCTTTGCAACCGGTGTAATACTCCTATACAGATTCAGAGTTTGCTTATGGAGGTTTGTGACGAAACAAGCATTGCTGAGCTGGAATTGAAGGTGAGTTTTGTGTAGTTTAGAGATTAATACTGGAGTAAAAAGTTCCCTCTAACTGGCATTCAAACTGAATCTTCAAGACTCTGCACAAGTGTTATTCAGTGGAGATATGTTATCTGTTGCTGTTTGACTGAAACAAGATGATGGAAATACTAATATCATCCAATGGACAGGTAGGAGGCTTCAAGCTGCACGTCAGAAGGGATGTTGGGAAGCTTCAAAACTCAGCAGTCTCAGGCTCTCCAGCAGCTGCAACACCTGCTCTTCCACCTGTACCCACGATTCCAATGGTGGATTCGCGTTCACCAGCTCCCACTCCTTCCTCAGCGCCACAAGTCAACAGCTCTGTCACAGCGATGACCGGAACCTTATCTAAAGCGGCATCCCTCTTTGGCTTATTAGAAGCTGCAGCTGACGAAGGATTGTTATTTGTGACCTCCCCAAAGGTAAGATCTACAACCAATATCACTCGTAAATGAAGAATCGTGAAACATGCGGTTTCTTACAGACGTCAAGGAATCATTCAAAGTTCGTTTATGCTCGTGTCAAGTTACAAGATAACCAGCGCTAATTTATATATCCCAAATCTGCTGGATGAGTAGGTAGGAGTTTTCAGGAAAGGACGGACTGCAAAAGGCAAAAGTAGCAAGCCTATGGTCGAGGAGGTAAGCTCGTATTCTTCCTGAGAGATCAGTGCCTCAGCCTTGCCGCCAGTTCTGTTTCACGAACAATTCATTTCTGTTAATTGCTAGTGTTTCGTTCAAGGTTCTCTTCGAACTTCAACCACTAACTTGCAGAGGGTTTTGCATGTGGTGAAACTTTAGGGACTAGTAATCAAGGCTGGCCAGGTTGTGTGCTACTTGGAACAACTTGGAACTCAACAACCAGTTGAGGTATAATCTGGCACATTCTCCTAGCTACGACTGTTTGCAGTCTATATAGCCCGTACTGTGCTTGACATTTTTCTCTAACTTCAGGTTCCTTGTCCCGTCCCCGTCTTGCTAGGGTATCCAGGAAGCAGTTCACGGAGATAATGCTACCTAATTGCAGTGACTAGGAATTGTACCAGATAGAGTTGCAGTTTTGTGGTGTTTTGACATCTCATCTGTTTCTTTCTGAAACCTTAGGCTGAAATATCTGGAGAAGTGGTGAAGGTGTTGTGGGACGATGGAGGTAATGTTCTTGAAACTTGCTTCTTGTGGTTATAGAGTGTGCGTGGCATAGGAAAGATATCATTCTAAGTTTTGCTCAGAGCAGGTTAAGAGTTAAGGGATGCGTGCAACACACGACTGGGCAAAAGAATAATGGTCGCTGTTTTGACCTTCCGCAGAGCCCGTTGGATACGGAGACCCCTTGATTGCGATTCGCCCCTCTTTCCCTGGGATTGTATCCTCTCGAGGGACTGTTATGAACTGACAACATGGAGAGGTTTTTTAGGCAATTCTTTCTTAGGTGTTCAAACTCTATGGCAGAACTCAGGAAGTGTGACGCCTTAACAGTGGTCAGGATTTGCTGAGGTGGGGTTTCAATCATCCCCAACAGGAGGCTGGGTCTTCTGAAGCTGTAGTTTAATGTCTAACAAGCTTCAACCCCCAATTCAGCGAGCAGCATCGACTTCCTTATGGAGTCCCCAACCAGTTTTGTAAGAGCTGATAAATCTCGATGGCATCTCTATTCCTAATCTAAGTAAAGAGTTTAAGGAGCTCGAAACATCTAATCTGGATCTGATCGATTGGTCGAACTTCTCGTAGGACGTTTGACATGCTTGTAGTTACGGGAAGGAGCAGATAAGGCCAAGAACTGCGTGTATACATTGGATATCGGGGTCTCGCTTCTTGAGGTGCTAGTCTACATCTATGAAGATGCATATGCACATCGGTTCCTGTTGTGAATTCACCCTGATATATCCATCCTGAAATCCAGATGTGAGGACTCTTTCGCGATCATCTCTGAAGCTAAATAGAAGAAATTGAGGTGGAATCTCGCTGAAAGGTTCATTTCCTTTGTGTAAATCTCCTTTAAAGGTCAATAGCCATGCCATCAACTTCTCGTCACTGCCCTGGTTCAAGTCATCCTTTCCAAGCACTTCTGGTTCAGCTACTATATAATTTCCTTTAGTGGGGGTTTCTGAAACATGCCTTTTAAATTACTGACGGAAAGTCTGGTCTCTCCACGAGTCCCTCAGCAGGAAAGAACTTGATCGAGGAAAACTCCTGCTGTTCTTAATACTCATTGGCAGTTGAAGCATGGTCAGAAATATATCTGTGAAAGCATGTTCGAAATCTCTTTCACTGCTTTATTGAGAAGCACCTAAGATGGGGTTCATCAACTCCATCAACATGCACTACTCCAATCATTTGGCTTTCTTTGGTAAGTTCATGTGACAGCAATTACGTGACATGATCAGACACACGACAGACAATAATGTGACACGATCACGCATGACGATACGTTACGGATTACATATTGCAGTCGAGCCATGAGCCACCCTTTTCACACTCCATCCATAGCATTAGTGACGGTAAAAGATATAAGTCGAGTCATAACGACTAAACCGCAAACTCCAGACTCTTTGCTTTTCTGTAGAACCTGTCCACTAAAAATGTGTGTTGTTTGGATCGAAATTTGTCTACGGGGATTCCTCATTTACCCACGACTCTCAACCAGGTCAAACTGTCTCATTTTGTCTGCTCGTTCACTTTGCGCATAGCTGAATTAGGATGAACATATTCCGTGATCAGCTCAGTGATCAACAACTTGTATAGATAAGCTTTGGAGAAGGAACGGTCCAGAAACGCATAGTAAAAAGCTTCCACCACAGATGATTTTAGATAAAAAGGCGCGAGATAACAAGGATGGGAAGACCCCATCAAGACCACCACAAAGCTTCCACCACAGATGATTTTAGATAAAAAGGCGCAGGATAACAAGGATGGGAAGATCCATCAAGACCCCCACAAGGATAACAAAAAATGGGGGTAAGCACCAACAGTTTCGATATAATAATAATAATAAAGTTATCGGGGCTTGGACTCAATAGTATCTTGAATAACAGCTTAACGAGTTCTTATCTCCGAAAGGACTTTCCGATCAGGAGCTGATCGCGGAATATGTTCATCCTAATTCAGCTATGCGCAAAGTGAACGAGCAAACAAAATGAGACAGTTTGACCTGGTTGAGAGTCGTTGGTATATGCGCAAAGTGAACGAGCAGACAAAATGAGACAGTTTGACCTGGTTGAGAGACAAAATGAGACAGTTTGACCTGGTTGAGAGTCGTTCGTAAATGAAGAATCCCCGTAGACAAATTTCCGTCTGAACAACACACATTTTTGGTGGACAAGTTCTACAGAAAAGCGAAGAGTCTGGAGTTTGCAGTTTAGTTGTTGTTGGGGTCTTCCCATCCTTGTTATCCTGCGCCTTTTTATCTAAAATCATCTGTGGTGGAAGCTTTTTACTATGCGTTTCTGGACGGTTCCTTCTCCAAAGCTTATCTATACAAGTTGTTGATCACTGAGCTGATCGCGGAATATGTTCATCCTAAAATGACCTATTCAGATTGACCTATCAGTAAATGCCGTGAAACTTCAGAACATTACATTCTCAAGTTTACCGGTAAGATCATATCCTATGCTCGACTTCTTGCAAGCTCTGTTCACGATGAACTACGTCTACATCCAATGTCACCTTGGATGTGAAGCCTAGATTAGCGGCTGTCCTGCATTCAACCATGGAAATTTAGACCATAATTGGTATATGCAGAGCTACAACTGGATCTAATGTGGAATTGTATCGTGACATAGATCGTTTGATAGCTCTACACTTGGTTTCATCAACAGAGGTGATCCATGAAGAGGAGATTGGAGCCGTCACAAGAAACATGGAAACTAAAACTGGTGGGGACATTAGTCTTCATACGATGCGGCTCTCGTGTCCAAAAGTCAGATGTGGTAGAACCTAAAGTGGAGTGGAAGAACAACTATTGTTTCGAGACATGTGAGTCCAGACCATTCATCTTTCTGGTACGAAACATATCAGGAAAGCGTTGAGGACACATGGATGAATCTTTCCTGAATCTTGGCCAAAGTGAATAGCACCAATGTAAATAATGAGAACAGAATAGTGCCATCAAGGAGCTTAGCCGGATTTCGAGGGCGGAATTCGAACACAAAGAGCAAAATCACCTTCATCATTGATGTGATATATTGATTTAACTTTGCGTATACCATGTATAGAACACTGGATTTCTGCAACCTACTGTGGTGAATGTATCTATGCCAGATCATGAAACGAGATAGTAATCATTGGAACACAATGCTTGAACTCGTTTTAGCCGCTTGGAAAGATAGTGAGAGTCTATAACTTCGATCGCATACCGCATTTTTTGGACTATCGAAGATTTGGACTTCCTAGGTCAATCTTGCTTTTGCCGGCACGAATATGTTACACCTATAATGACCTATTCACTTTTCCACTATGAGTCTCTGCATATCGTCTCTAAACTGCTTACTCTTTGCTAGTGAAGAATGGAAGAGATGAGTGTTACTAGTGCTGCTTTAAATTGACCACTCTCTGCAAAATTGTTCCTTCCGTTACCGTCCCTGCCGTTCACGGACTGGGACTCAACCAGATCTCTTCAGAAACTTTCTCCATAAAATGCATGCCATTCTTATGAGATAAACAGTAGCTCGGGCAAAAGCAAAGAAGGCGACCGCGTAGGAAAAACGAAGGATGGGAAGACCCCATCAAGCCGTACAAGGGAGAGACAAAAAAGGTAACATGGTGCTAAGCCCCAATAGAGTCTATATGAGAAATCTGCACTACCGCATCTAAGATATCCGAGCTATGCAAGTCGTACGGGTCTACACACAACTGGAGCATCCAAAGAAACATTATCTAATGTGATTGCTCTCCTATGGATTGCACCAGCCACTGCACTATGTAGAGTAATGGACACATGCTGTCTAAAATATGCTACAAAGTATGAGAGTGAGAGTGGTACCCCTTGATGCCTAACATGATAAGCTCTCGTGCACTCCTTGACAAATGTGTCAAATGTCGTGTCCATCGCTCCATATAACTCCAAGGCTAGAGGAACAAAGAGGTTACCTCGTTGCATGCCCCTATACTTGGAGACCTTGCGACCTGCTGTTGCACTCACCGCTCATCCAAGGGGATGGGTAATCACTCCCTCCAAAACTGTATCTCGCGTAGGGTCCATAACCATGACATCTGCTATTGTCACCAGATCATCTTGGACCAAGTATAAATCTGCCCTGACACGTATAGTCTGCAAAGCATACGAACGCTCCCTCCAAGCCAAGTATCCACTCTCTCGTGCCATAACAAATACTATGTCCCTAATGGCATCATGGGTAGTTATCCTTTGTCCTGCAAAAGGACACCCTGTCATGTGGATCGCTGCTGCATTTAGTGTAGAACTACACTCACAAGTGACTAATGAAGATGTAGATTGGTGTACCAAACCTAGGTGAAACCTCATCGCTATAGAGAAAGTAGCTGGTGCGAGTTGGAATGCCCTAATGCAAGGTTGAGCCAAAAGCATGCACCCTTGCGGGAGCAAGAGAGAAGACGTGCTTTAGTAGCCTGAGGAATAGACGAGTCGACTAAGAGAGAATGTAGTGTATGCTCACACTGTCGCTCCATCAAGGAAGATTGTAAACCTGTAGTCCAATCTAACGATAGTGAAGCAAAAGGTGTAAAATCCTCTGATGCCTGTGGGGATAAACTATCTTTCGTTTGTCGCAATAACATATGGAGAGAAAAGGATCCTCCCTCCACCTCTTTCACATAAGTCTCTAAAACTGGCCTATCAGCAACCACAAAATGAGAGGAAAGTAGGGGTGCCAAGAGGCCCAAAAATGCTATAGGTGCACTCTCCTCCATAGATAGCAAGCCAACCCCAACACAAGAGATTGGCAAAGCCTGTCTGTCTATGTGCCAAATCCCATATAATACACTCAAATGTCCTTGATCCAATTATATCACCAACGACTCCCATAATCATACTATCAAATACTCTCAAAGGGATAAGAAGGACGGTGAGGGGGGACTGTGTGGATGAGGTAGGATGGTCAACGAGCATACCAAATGCCCCGTGCGGATCTCCTAGTAATGGAAGGTCATACACATGGAGAACATTCTCTACAAGGGCAACGACTAAGGTTTCTTAGCCGTTGACAAAATCCTCCGATCCTATTGGCATTCCAAGAACACGAAGTCCATATGTGGATGTGATATATCTCTTCGGAAGCTCAAGGTGGGGAGGGATACCTAAAGGGGACCATGTCTTGCACTTTGACACTTTGACTCTCAAGCCTACTAGATGTCGCTCTGTAATCAAATAGTCAAAGGCCTATCTAATTTGATATACATGGTATTCGATGTGTGTATCATCTGCCAAAGAGTGACATATATAACATGTGCATGGCCAGAGTAGTAGATAGGTGAACTCTAAAGTGAGCTCTGCAAAAGCCGATTACCGTATGATGAACTTGATGATTTGTTGCTCGCGCGCTTGACCAGATCATAAGGTTAGGTGTTGTTAAGGTAGATGGGGTGTCGTTAGCTCCGCATCAATTTTTGCTTTCAACATCTTCCACTTTCAGTTTCTAATCCGCTACTCGTGGGTTACTTTCTTGCGAGCATGTCTAAGTCACGATGTCCGTTGTCGGCTCTAGCGACCACCAGTTAACGTTCCGTGTTGCCGCGAGTCTCTTCCTCAACTTCTCACGAGAATTCCCTCGGATACTTTATCCCTTACCACGACAATCGAGAAGAGGCAGAAGTTTTGGTATTAGTTTTCAATACCAGCTGTTTGTGTTTTGGGTAATTCGAGAGCGGAACAGAGCAAAGTGGGAGGGACATAGAGCAATTCTTTAATTCCCAGCTTATCCTTGTGTCGGTAGATTTACTGAACTTAAAAGATTGGAAACTAAATAAGCAAGCCTGCTGGATTCAAAACATAGAATTTGTTCGAAAAGTTGTAGGGTTACGTTTATTCAATTATGACATATAAAAGGAATATAATTTTATTTATAATATTTACTATATATACTAGTTCTAAATAATTTTTATTTAATTACATAATCAGATGTGAAACTAAATAAGTACTATTTGGAATAAATCTAACTGGGTGTGAATGAGGATTGATTGCTACCGGGCAAATCGTGACATTGAGTGTTATAAATTTGATCAAAGAATGCAATAGATAAAGCGAGGACAACCTGGAGATAGAATAAAAGCAAGAATTTATATATTGAGAGCAAAAGCTAAAGTACGAGTAGAAAAGCAGGTTTTGGGGTAATGCAAACACAGCAAAGTACTACAATAATTTAGATAATATAGAAGAGCAAAGAATAGAGAAAATAAGATGATTTTGTATCAGTGGGGCTGAATAAATCTATTTATTATCTTTCACACAAATTTCTTCAGGGAGCCCGTCGGGAGACACCCCTTGGGTATTATATCTATCAGACAGTACTTAAAAAAATCAGTTATAAAACATTATGTGATATAGTCGTGTGTTCATGACTGCAACCTGGCAAAGCTTTTTCAAATTCTCACATTAAATAAGCTTAAGATGTTTATATACGCAAGATGTTAGTCTAGAAAGCCAAATGAGATATATGAATATAAGCTATTTCTAAGTTCAATTTGAAAAAGAAATGTAGATGAAAAGATTTGATTCTCGAAGTGAAAGGTTAGAACCGTCACTACCTAAAGGGGTGTCTCCCGACCGGCTCCCTTTCTTTATTTCGGTAAGTTTGTTAAGTTTGTTGATTGATTTTCTGAATTTATACATCAAAGCTCTCGCTTTGCTTTTGTTATTCACAGAGATGGACTTAATAATGCACTTGGATTTAGTGGCATCTTAAGTTGGCAGAAAGACTTATTAATACCCTAAAGTTTGACGTGGCGTGTCGGTGCTGGCACGAAGTGATTTGGATAGTTTTAGTTGATTTTATATTTATGAACGTGTAATATCAAATATCATATCAAATAACAAGCAAACTCCGCATAGATCATCGCAGTTCGACAAACTTCTAAATATTTAATACACCTAAGAAACAATCCTATCTTGCCCGAAAAGGTTTGATTGAATCAATCCCGCATTCGCACGTTGAGGGGACCACCCTCAAATTGACAACTAGACAAAGTACTGCCCCGTTACTCCACGTCAAGCTTCGGAATAATTTTAAGTCTTTCTGTTAACTTGGGGTACCGTTCAGTCAAAGGTGGAGTACTGGTAAGTCCTTCTCTATCTCTTTTATGCTCCCGCTGGGTTTTGTAGCATACCATTCCACTCAGCTGACCAAAGCACGGACAGCCAGATAATTAAAATCTCACCATTGTTGACTACTAGTGCTGCAGGTATTCTCGCTGCGGGTGCTCACATGGTGCTAACTTGGTTACCACTTATTAGCCAAACCACAGAGCAGTATGAAGTTTAATTGATCTTCCATGTACGACTGACACGAGACTTCTGGGTTCTAGAAGACGTGAACGGCATCCAAACTGTTACAAATTCGGCTATACACATCTGACCGGGTGTAGATTCAAGCGGCGCAATTTGTACTTGGTCCGGTTAAAATTTGAACAGATCAGGGTTTGTGTCAACTTTTTCCTGTGGAATCGCAGTAAATAGTTTATGTTACGCCAAGTCACCCGCAGTGGATCAGATCTCACATAGATATTCCAAATAGAACTCCAGCCACCATTACTTGCTCCATATTGACTATGTAGACTTCAAGTGAGCTACCAATCTTATCTTCTCTAATCGACTTTGGCAAGCTTCATCTGCTGATATCTATCATTGTGGAAGTTAACATCAGTTGCTTAATGTTATCAAATAAAATCTAGAGCCTTAACTTGAAACTCTCGGAATCCAATTTGAGACGAGTCCCGACTCGCTGCATGTATAACAGTGTCCATGGACGTAGTGAATGTAGCTTCTGTCTGCCTCTGACATCATCTCTTTCCCCGCCTGTTGTTACCCTACATGATAATTGCCAAGTATTTCGGCTTCAGTTCGGCAATCAGCTAAGCAGGCAAAATTCTTCATCTCCTGACAGGAATGGGAGCTTCACTTCTTGTGACAACAATCTTTCGGCCTGAGGTTGCAATTGAAGTGATTATCACTCGCTTGGTTTGGCCGCGCAACTGAATGCAGTCTTGGGTTTTAACTGGCCTCCACCTTAATTTGTTCAACAGACGATTTCAAATTAGATACGCATGTACATAAATGTCGAAATTGCTGACCTTAATTTGTGTCGAGTTAGAGGGAGCTTAGGGAGTTTAAAGTTAAATGTCTTAGACGAGGGAGGAATAGTGACTTTGAAGCTGTGGACACGAAACTATTGCGGAGAATTTGAGGCTAGCCTTGAATTGTTATCAGTTTCTAGACTTTGGAGGAGTTGGAACACGAGAAATTGATCGTGGAGATATGATATACCCGGGGTGCAACTCGGGAGCGACTTCCCCGAGATCGTAGTATGAGTCCGGGAGCCGAGTGATCGTATATTGGGTGCTTTTAGGTAGAATTGGACTTCCACGCCGGCAAGCATGTTCAGGGCCATGGTCATGGCCAGGACCAGACTTTCGTGAGGTAATTCGCGAACAAACTTCGTTATTATGAAAGCGTTCCTAGATTCTGCTTCTGCTTCTGCTCAGGTTCTCAAGTCGATGACGGGTAGATCTTCAATGACTGTAAGTGCGTTTTAGTAGATTAAGTACGACACTACAACACCGAGTAACACATTTTCAAGCATGACCATGTTCATGACGCTCGAGATGATTTATACTTTCGGTATCAGACTGAGTTATTCTCATAAGGCAGTTCAAAAATAGGAGCTCGGAAAGTGTTTCTTACAATCGTGGAGATCCTAGGATCCTGATGATTGAACACCCCCTTTGATTAGCTGATCTGTAGGCCGCAACTTCTATCTTATTATGCTACGAGTCAGCTAATTTCAGACTTTAGTTTCAGGTTAGTCCACAAATCTGAAACTTTCGGACTAATCTAAGACTTTCATGACATCCAAATTAATTGAAAGTGGAATTGCTTGTGTGTAACTGCAGTCATGACTGCAGAATATCTGAGAATCTCTACCGAGTGGTGACAGTGGAACGGATATCTGGATTTTACACTCCTGATCCACACAAGCTACTGGTATACTTCTGCTTCGTAGTTTTCATATGTTTTCTTTCGAAGATTTAGGGCACTAAACTTCCGTTACATACAGTTGGGAGGAAGTGATAGCTGATGACTACAAGCTAGATGCCCAAAATGAGTACTAATAAGACGTATCTAACCAAAATTTCGAGTACAGTAATCTTGTTCCCCTACTTCTACACTGTTTAAAACTCAACGATGTACGAATCAATATAGTTGAATGGTCTGGCTAGAACCTATAAAATGATGACGAGAAGGGTGGATAGCCAGGCATTCACTGCAGCTAGAACAGTGTAAAACTGTTTCTATACATAATAGATGTTGACATGCGATGAGCCATAAGTTTGTAGCTATCCAGACAAATAATTTGACACCGTTTTGTTCTTACCTGCAGTCTCCTGTGTGGTTTTCAAGGAAGTTCGAAGGATTTTATATTGATTGACTTGCACAAGTTTATTCTTTCCGGCATGAAAAGTCTTGTATCACTTAGATCCAGTGTAGCTCGGATGGCATAAGTACACTTCACTATAATTGCTCGTCAGTTGACTATGGGCGACATTTTGCTAAATCCAGTACATCCTAGAATAAAAACGTGCTGAAGAACACACAAGCTCAACTGTAGAGATAAAACATTTGGAGTATTTGACGCTTTGTAGACGTGGAAGCTGGGAAACGTTAACCTGGTTGACTACGATCTTTGCTTCAAGCACCTGAGAGAACCCCATGGGCTTGCGCGTGGCCGACCCTTTTGAACGTAGAGTTCATTTGCAGCCAGCCTAACGGCTGCCTGCAAACACCAATGAATTGCTGATTATCTGAATAGAGAATTTGTGTACAGAAAGCAGCGCTGAATGTGTAGAGTCCTTAAGACCTTCACTGTGAGCAGTTGTGAGGACTGCTCCTTTCATGTGACCATATGCTTGCCTTCTTGACATGGTTCAAATGGTCAAGTAGAGGACAACCATGTCGTTTCAAGTCTTTGAGTTATTCCTTTTCGTCCGGTCAGTGATTCAAGCATTTATCATGGTTATGACGTTGGAAAAGGAAATGTGTCACATCAATTTATGTAATTTATGGATCACATTTAATATGAGATACCCGCGGCCAATTGCTATCCCGCTTATATAAGGCAACATTTGACTTGAAAAGAAGAACACTTACAGAACCACTTCTTTCTTCCCAGTAGCGAATCTGGCAACCAGCATCAACAGACAAGAACGGATTCCTGTCATTGTTTCAATCACTAGTGTTCCATTCGCTCCAAACGACTCACTCTAAAGAAGACATGGGAAGCTTGATCTCTGGAACGTAAGAGCGAGGTCTCGGTCCTCGGACTTGTGGGTTATGGGCCCACCACGCTTCCGCTGCGCCACTTTCCTATTTATATCGACGGCGCGTACAATACAGTCCAATCCAATTGAATTCAGACCTAATGTCGGCACGACTTTCTACCGACCCTTTCGAGTAGATAACGAAATCAGCGAAGGTGATATTCGCCACGACTCCATCGATTAGCATTCTTGGCAGGACACAGACTCAATTTTCTTTCTTAGGGTTGGCTTCCCTGAGCTTACGTGCTCCTCCCACCGGACCACTGAATTTTATTTGAATCCTCTGAGATCGCTACCGCTTTGCAATATCAGCCGTTTCCAGATGCCCGAGAGTTTGCAACTGCCCTAAATCTCAGGGCTCGCGCAGAATCTTATATGTCTGAGTCGCGACGACATCGTTCCAGTTGACTTCTTCACCTCCTGATTACTATTCTTTGTCTCCCTTTAAAAACTGGGTTTGTAACAACATCCACAGGGCCACCCTGGTTTGACTAGGCTGAAATTAAGATAACCTCAGGAGTACCCAACCATTGTATGCTGCTGGAGTTGCTAAAATGAGGACTCTCGGAAACGTTTGTCACGAATCAAAAGAGACATTATTTCTGGAATTCCTCTCCTAAATATTTAGGGTTGGTTCGCAGTATGTGGTATCTTATTAGAGGATGCAATTTACTAGAATAGTTAACCCTAACCTAATAACCCTAATGCATTGCATTGCAGCATTAGCATGTTCCTTGACGTCTCTGGCTTGCCTTTGCAATTCCTTCTCTTTCTCGGCGTAGCTCCCTTGTAGCATGGTCAGCATTTTCTTCATCAAGCTTTCCTCCCTCCAAAGTTCTTCCACTTCCGTGCTTCTTTGGACTTGTTGTTCCTACAGCTCCTTCACTTCACTCACCAGATACTTCACCATCTACAATTCATTCATCCCCTTCCTGCGATCTTGGGGAATTACTCTTTGATGCTCCTTCAATCGTTCCAGCAATGGTGTTACTACCTTCGTCAGATAGGATGTCCCGCTGAAGTGCTCTTCCTTGTCATCGCCGTCTTCATTTGGAGTCTTCTTTTCCGTCATTGGCTCCTTCATCCAAAGTCGTGATCTTTGTATCTTCATTGTGTCAGCACTTTCTTCGTCTTGGACTCTTGAACTCGGCCCCACGGGATTCTCCGCTTCCTCTTCTGCTCTTGACTTGTTTAATACCATCGTCTGACAAGCCTCACTTACTGCTGCCGATTGCTGGACCTCTGGCTCTCCATTGCTTTCACTCCCAGACTCCTCACTTTTCAAGGTGAGCTCCTCTTCTTCCAAGTCCTCTTCCTGCGACTCAGTCTCTTCCCCATATTCCGATCCCGATGATGCCTCTTTTATGATCTTTGCCGTTTTCAACATCAGCCGTCGAGTCTTCCTTTGCATGGGAGGTGACCTTGCTTCTTCAGGTTTGCTGCGCTTCTTCATCTTCGGACTGGTAATTTCTTCGACTTTCCACTGTCCCGTCCTTGTGAAGTATTTGTCATTTGCTTGAAGATGCATCATATACTGGTGCTCCTCCTCGTCTGCTTCTCGTTGCAAATCAGGATGCATGTGAGACACCATACAATGATGCTCGTCTTCGGATAGTAAATTCAGCCCAAAGTAGAAGTGAGCTGCAAACGGTGCATAATAATATGGTGGCGAGCCCGTTCTCCAATTCACCACCATCTGCCTTGTTTGGTGGTGAAAGCACTTCGCTCAATTCACTAGAACTCTTGCAAACATCTGATGGAAGAAGACGGCCTGCTGCATGTTCACATAGGTAGTTTGTTCTAGCTTGAACATGGCCATCATTGCCCCCACAATACTTCTTCGGATCGGACCCGATAGGACTCCACCTTGTAGCCATTCTTGGTTCTCGGAGCAAAGAACAAATTTTGGATTTCCGCCGTCTCCTCTGCAGCATCACACTTCCGATAGAAGGTGATCCCCGTTAGTTCTCTTGCTTCTCTTCCTTATACCAACTTCCAATCCAACTCAGTCCATTGAGCCGGATTGCCTCTCTTCCCTTCCACCTCGGGACCCTCCTCACAATTACTGGCAGCAATCTCTGCCATCACTCCCGAGAAACTGAAATTCCACTTCCATGCTAAAAAA
The DNA here is from genome assembly GCA_948567375.1 of Lunularia cruciata. Lineage (NCBI taxonomy): Eukaryota > Viridiplantae > Streptophyta > Marchantiopsida > Lunulariales > Lunulariaceae > Lunularia > Lunularia cruciata. The sequence continues at coordinate 25,180,216 of OX419762.1, read as the reverse complement.
GTAATACGAAGTCTAATCAAGACTTTGATTCTCGCCACTACATCTACCCTTCGAATTGCAAAACGTCTCACCGCCAGCGCGTTGGCCACCTTCTTTGCCATGATATGTTCTCTCGTTCTACGATGTTGGAAAATAAGACCCTCTCTTGGACGAGACACTCTAACTCCCTCAGGGTTTTGAAAATCTCACTTTTGATGGGCTTCTGGACATGCATTACTGCAAGACGACTACTCAAAGGAATTGGAAATTTACTCAGAGTATTCAACTTCCTCCTGTGCAATTGCAATTTTATATTGCCCCAAATTGCAGTCATTCTTCAATCTATTTTGTTTGTGAATTTCTCTCTTCTGTGTGCACTCCCGATCACTGTCAAGACATGCTTCTTCTGCCCCCACCGTTTCTTGAAATGTACTTTCTTGCCATGTACAGAGGTTGTTAAACGGTCTTCGTCTTTCTTGCGTCTTCCAACCCAAAGATGGTGATCTTTGGACTTTTTCCGGCGTACTCCTCTTCCGAGTACCTCCATCATTGGATCCGATGTCATCTTCTTCAGATTTCCTCCGAAGTTACTTCCGTCCATTCTTTGTCCGCAATTCGACTTTTAGTGCTTACTTTGTCTCTTAAACACTACTAACCATAGAAAAACAAAAAACGTGGGTACCACATGAACCCTCTCCTTGATAATTCTGCATGGTGATTTCTATCAAATGTGCATTGACCAAGTGATTTGGCATTACATTGGTCTTGAAGAGATCACCGTAGTACTCAAAGCGTGCCATTCTAATGACTTGGACGTGCACTTTTCAAGAGAGCTCATGTCTCACAAAATATGTCTAGCAGGCTATTGGTGGCCATCAGTCACCCATGATGCTAATTGATATGCCCATATGTGCAATGCTTGCCAATGCATTGGTAAGCCTACCTTTAGATATTGCATGTACCTTCATTTGGTATTGGCAATGCAACCATTTTAGTTGCGGGAACTTGACTTGGTGAGACCTATCAATCCTGCCACTTCACATATTCACCATTGTTACATTAAAGTTGGATCCAACTACATCACTAAGTGGGTATAGACCAAATCTTCTATCAACAACTCAACTATTGTAGCTGTCCAATTTTTGCACAAAAACATTATATCCCATTTTGGTATTCCCTTATCCATTGTCACCAACAATGGGGTCCCATTTAATCAAAAAAGGAGTACATGATCTTACCAATGCATACAAGATCTGGTATAAATGGTCTCATATAATCCTCAAGCCAATGGCCAAGTGGAATATGTTAATGACATCCTGCTTACCATTCTTAAATAGATTGTTAGCATGAAACTAACTGATTGGGACCATAAATTGGTCGGTGCCCTCTAGACATACCATACCAAAGTCAAGTTAACTTTAAGAATCACTTGCTTCTAGCTTGTATACAAGCAAGAGGCTATTCTACCTATCAAATTCTTGGTCTCTTCTCTTAGAGTTCTTACCCGTAACTTGACCCGGACGTCTTAGTTTGAGGAGGGAAAAACCATGAAAGGAAGGGTGTTTTCACTTCATGATCTGAATGAGAAGCACTTGTGGGCATTGTATACAAAACAAATCACTCAGGCCAAATGGAAAACATATTCGACGAAAAAATAAAAGAGGTTCTATTCTACAAAAGCAATATGGTACTCAAGTTCAATGACCAAGTGGTATGTGACCAATTTTGATTTCCTAGTAAATTTGCCAAAAAATGGCCTATAGAGTCTTCAACAACAGGTTGGTCTAGTTGGAAACACTAGACACAAACATTCTAGAGTCATGTACTAATGGTTCAAAATGTAGACCTTATAATCCTCATAACATTCCCTTAAGGGGCCAAGAAAATGAATTCCATGGGAGGCCCATTGTTTTTTTATTTCTCTTGAGAACCAGCCTATGATACACTATTGGTGGGAATACCTACCCCTAGGATTTGAGCAACTTCTTGGAGTATTGTGGGATAGCCTACGGGTCCCTATTAATTCTAAGATTCCCTACATGGAGATAGACACAATGTGCAAATAACAAACATTCCTACAAAAACCTTTGGTTTCCCACAAGGCATAGTGACCATGATAACCCCAAGAAAGGATGATGTTACATTCATGAAGGGTTTCATTCAATGCCACACATGTGACATTTGGACTTTTGGTGTGAAAATAGTGCCAAGTGGAGGATGACTCTTTGTCTCCAAGTGCAAGACATCGTACTTTACATCATTTTCATGTACCCTTATAAATTTAGAGTTAATGCAAAAGAGTATCAAGTAGGTTTTACTCACAAACATCCTCCAAGGCATTTACAACAACATTTTCAAAGAATTAGAGGAATGCACAAACATTGAATGCTTCCAAGAAAGAGCATTAGCATAGCAAGAACAGATTTTTCAAGTTTTAGGAGAAGAAGAAGCCATGGCACCATGAAAGAGCACCAAGATAGATGCCCCAATTTACATCCAATCAAGATATTTGTGTGACTTTAGCAATGTAGAACCTACATTGAGGGAAAACATGGAGTGAGGGAGGATCTAGAATTTTGTGGCCCATAAATTCTTTCTACTAGTGGAAGAAGAGCTTCCTATAATCCTAGCAATTGCAGATGAGATACAAGTAGCAAAAGTGATACACCTCCCAATTCTCATATCAAGGGATTCCAAGAGTTTTTCAACAATCCTCATCACCAAAGCACTGAGCTCTTGCATGATCAAGTCCTATAACAAGGTTCAAGATGCAAATCTCAACAAGGAAGACATGGGTGTGAGTGATTCCAATTGTGGTGAGGCCATCTCATATATACCCAAATCCAACAAACCCATAGTGAAAAGACTTCCTATAGCCTACTACCCAAATTGGAAAATAGGTGAGAAGTACAATACATGAGGATTTGAATTATGTACTTAGACGTGACTGAATTCTTCATATATCTATTGGGTTCCAAGACCATGCAGGAATGATAGTCCTAACTAACACATTGTTGTGTTGGATATCCCTATGATTTTGAGTCCCTACTCCAACCGTCACAACTTGTTCCAATAGGGAGACCACTAGATTACCTTTGCCAATGGATGCTCTTCCTTGAGGCATGAGAGGAGTACTAAAGGAGAGGTTAGATATGGAGTTACCTTGCACAATGGGAATTCATCAGTTCTCCTATAGGAAAAAGCTCCATTGTTTGCATGTAACACCCATTTGTGCATGTGTGTGGTATTATGATAGTTAGCTTAGTATTACAAATACTTGAGAGATATTATTTATATAGAGATAAAAGATGGTTCTACATTAGTCATGATTAGCTAAAGTTAGTCATAGCTAAGATAGTGGTGACCTTACTTTAGAGGAAGTGGAAAAGATGAGCACCACTATTTTGGATTCTAGTGTGTTGACTTAGTATTATTCCTAGGTGTTTGGCTTTGAGGAAAGAGTTGAGAACTCTTGGGCCCGCAATGCTTTTTGTTTTGGATTCTTCTATAGTTCAAGGATAGCCCATGTGAAGGAATCCTTGACTTAGTGGTTGGGTGAAGATAAGATCATATGCTTAGTGGAATATGCCATGTGAATGGATATTCCTTTATACTTTTTGACTTTACTTGACTTTTAGCCTAGTAACTTGAGTTACTACAATAATTAGTAACTTTGGTGTGTAACTATTTCACAAGTATATAAACTAGGGGTGAGGAGGTACTCATCATCCTTTCATTTGCAACTATCTCTCTCTCATTGAGTTCTCTAGTGAGCAATGTCTTGAGTCTTGGAGTGTTAGCCTTGGAGGAGTATGATGGAGTTGGAGTTCCTTACCTTCTTAGTCCATGGTGCGCTACCATAATAGCCATCTGAGGTTCATCTTGAGTGAGAGATAGGCCGGCTCACATTTTTGGTTCTGCTGCTGGGACCTCTCTAGAAGGCAAGATAATGTTCCACTGTTGTACTTTCCTTTTCTCTCTTTGGGAACACACAGGGTGCCTAGCTGTGGAAACTACAGATCAGAGGCTAGAGGTAAACCGTAATGACTTGACAAAACACACATGTGACCCTTATTGCCGGAACTTGAGAAAGGGTGACCCTTTCTCAAGACTAATATTCTTGCTATCGAGAAGGATAGTACCGGGCAACCTGACCGATCATCACAACACGCACTCCTGGTCTTCTGGTCATCACTTCCAACATAACCAAGGAGAAATACACAGCACTCCTAGAAGGAAATAATCTGAGCGCAATGCCCGCACACCAATCCAAGCCAACTGGGCGTACAAATAGGCATACAAGTACAGAGAGAATCCAATCACAAGAAAAAGGCAACAACTCTCTGTACTTTTTGTCGAGAAAGAGCTTCAGAGCCTTCGTGCTCTGTCATCAAGCTCAGTCCAACCTGTACTCCAAGCCTTTTCCCATATGTACTTCAGATCTCAACAAATTTCTACTTCATGTGGGGATTTTCTATATCTTTTTGATGGGGAAAAGTCTGCGCAGCTCATATGCAAGTAACTATTTCTACATATCTTAGATTCAAGTGATCTAGAATTCAATGGAAAGCCTGCAAAATAAGCTTTCCAATGATATAAAATAAACTTCAATCAGATCACGACAACTCTCCTAACAATCTCTCAAAGTTGGCCAGGGTTTTTCTTGGACTTCACCCTAATTTCGAAATCTTCTTTTTAGGGTTTGTTCCTGGTTCTTGGCAAATTTCCCCCAAATTTCTGATTCAAAAATACACGTGATCCTCACAAACACTCTGGCAAGCTGAAACTCTCAGTCATAGTCACAGGACATGAGACTTGATATCCAATCAAGATGAAAGGAGAATTTGCTTTACCGAGCTTATGACAGTATTTTCAGCAAGATGTTTTGCATCAGATCTCACTCTGCACAGATCTAGAACCACCAAATTTTTTCACAATAGCTTTTTGTGTTTCTCTCTAACTTCCTGCTAATTTTCGTAGCCTAATCCAACTCCAGTCTTTAGATGTGGATCAATTCCTGAGCTGGGCTAACTTGTGAGCTCTACAGACCCAGGTATACTTGATCCAAGATCCTGATTTCTCTATTTGAAGAATTCACATGAAACTTTCACAAAGAGGAGCTAAACCTATCCACCAACAAAACTGGAATTTTTCATGAGGAATTTCGAACTGCAACTTGGGGAGTGACCAAAACTCCAAACCTGATCATTAGCTCTTCTCCAACACCTTACATCCCATAAGCTTCAACTTCAATCAATTGGATCTGATTTGAGATTGACTCAAAACTGGAATTTATTGTGCTCAGTACTGTAAGAACATTGTCTACTCTCCAACCCCACTGACAGATAGTAAAAAGGTCTCAAGAAACTCCCTCAATTGACTACTTTGTGCTCCTGGGTATCAATTCAACCCCCCTTCACTCAATTGATCATATCCCTCTCATACTCAGCTCAAATCAAGTGATTTCTGGCTGCAAATTGTAGTCTGTTGTCTCTTCTTTTCAACCATGACATTCTTCAATCATCCTACTTCCTTCAATGCCCTCCCCTAACTTCTCCAATGGTTGAAAAGCTCCCGACTTCCCCTTGAGACCCAAGTTCTTGCACATTTGTCTTTTACTCTTTTTACTTTTTGACAAATGGACCCCAAAACTCCACCTTGAAGCTTATGAGAGAAATTTTAGGCATTCCCCAACTATAGAAGGACATAAATTGTCAAGTCCCAAACATTATCATAAGTAAGCACCAGAAGGACGATAGGATCTGGGTTTCCCATCACCGATTCCACAAACACCACCTCGAAACGTGCTGCCAACCAATCCCGTAAGTCGTCACGGTGTAAAATCTGAAGCCTGATGAGAAAAGGATTTGGGAGTGGCAGATTGGGAGCATGGGACATCTCATGCTTGAATGCTTCCTCCGATGCTCTAAAACTTGCTCTCTGCTACAACTCTCTCTCAACTTCCTTCTCTCCTCGAGACTCTCCAAACTAAAACACACCCGGCTCTCTACTTGCACTCCTCTTTATTCATCAGAGCCTCAAACATGATAAGATTGTAACCCACATGGCCAATCACATACATGTACATTGATGGCTCACATGGCAACATCTCATCCGTTGGATCTAGCATGCAACCTACTCCACTAACGTGGAGATAAACTATGATAAGTCACTTTTTACGGGCTACGCAAACCACAACATGACACCGTGTACAATTCTATATTAGATAAAAGGAGGCTATGGGAGCTCTCTTGGAGAGAACTTTAAAGTAGGAGAGGGCTGAACTTATGTTAGAGAACTTGGACCCATTTGTATACCTTGTGATTCATTATGATGTCTTTGAGGTCATTTTGTACGTCTTGTACACTTGAGAAGATTTGGAGAGACCGTGTGAGGTGCATTGCAGATTTTGGACAAAATCTCAAGTTTGAGATCTAGACTTGAAATTTCTACACATGATAGCTTGGGTTATCCTTCAGTTAGCACTCTTGAAATTATTGAGAGAGCTACTATGCGCACTAGGCTAGAATTTTTAAAGTTGATGGGGTAAATTGCTCCCTCAATTGCATGCTCTTTGGAAAATTGTATAGAGTCTGCAATTTCTTCAATTTTCAGTGGATTGTACTCAAAGTTTTTGAGAAAATTAAGTGCATTGTATTATACCTTTTTACACAAAGATTAGACAGAGATCATTCTTGCACAAAGAGTGTATATTGTGCAAGAATGATCTGTGCTGAATAGAAAGGTGTCTAGGCCAAATGGCTTGATGAAAAGATCTAAAATTTTGCAAGGAGAGATGCCCTAGAGTTTTAATCAAGTGTGAAAAATATTTTTTGAGAGATTTGAGTGACATTGTGAGGAAGGGTCAATTTTGGAGAGTTGAGATCTCATGCATGAGGAGTTTGAGAGTAACAAAAAGCATGTTTGAGTGTTTAGATTCATCTTGGAACATAGAGGGTCATCAAGAGTGGAAATTGAGACTATGCAAGGTTCCCTAAGGATTTGAGGTGATTGTAGGGGTGGATTTGAGGAAAAAAGAGTTTAGAATAGAATTTGAAGAGAGTGTTGAGAGGATCCAAAAACCTACACCACTTAGAGGAAAGAGTGAGGCTAAGTGCTTTTTATGTGGAGAGAAGGGACATAAAGCAATTGATGTCCATTGAATTTTGAGAGCAAGAGATTAAGGAAAAGGAGAGGCTTAGTTGACTTGGGTTTGCATGTTGGACCTTCTTCACCAAGATTGGGAGGGAGAAGATCTAAGACCAAGGAGTTGTGTGAGGTTTGTGGAATGGAAGGACTTCCAAAAGGACATGAGTGTAGTGGAGTAAAAGAATTTTTGGAGACTTTGGTGAAGGATCTTGGAGAGAGTCTTAGTACAACAACAGAAATACTATCACCTTCATCAGCTAGTTCTCAAGATTAGCGATGGAGATAATCTTTCAACTTAAGGGTAAACTATCCATGAGAGTTCCATTAATATGCACTCTAGGATTTGATGTTGCTATAGAATCTTGGAGCAACCTGAACCTTTTGTGTTCCCTAGGGTGAATTACTCTCAAATGCTATTAGTCATGTACATACTCTATTAGTTATATAGTGAGTTAAAAGAAAAGAGAAAAAGAAAAATTGAGAGAAAAGAAAGATAATGAGTGGTTAAGATGGGGAAACTTCTGGTTTTCTTTGGCAAGGATAGAGAAGATATGGAGGTATTTGTGAGAGACTTCAAGAGAGCTGGCATAGGAAACAATGAGAGGAGAAAGAATGAGTGGGCTTCATTATTACCAGATTTCCTTGAGCATGCAATACTTACATGGTATGAGTCAGAATACCAAAAGAGAGAGATTTGGATGTGCAAGATGAGTCTTGGGAGAGTTTGACTTCAATACTCATTGAGAACTTCCTTCCATATGAGAGTTATGAGAGATTGATGAGTGAATTTACCTTTCTCAAGCAAGGAGATGGAGAGAAAGTGAGAGTCTATGTGGAAAGAGTAGAAAAGTTAGAGTCTAGATTTCACATAGTGTTGAAGAAGGGTGAGGGAGGATGTGGAGACTACTATGATTAGCATAGGAGGTATTCTCACCAAGAATTCTGTGGGAGGCTTGAGACCACAAATTAGAAGCAAGGTGAGATATGAGAAACCTTCTTCCAAGGTTGAAGCTATCAAGATCACAATTTGTATGGAGGAGAGTTTAGAAGAGGATGAGAGTGATTTGGTGGTGAAGGAGGTTGTGCATCCTCCTCAAAGCTACAAGTATGGTGGAACTTTTGATACTTTGGTGGCAAGGGTTGCACCACGAGTAGTATTTGCTCCAATTCTTACACCTCCACCAAAAGATCCAATTTAAACCATCATAGAACAACTCGCAGATCTCAAGATCAATGTGGTGCAACTATGGGAGAAGAGAGAGGTGGAGAGGGAGGGAATGTAGGGAGAGGGCCTAGGAGTTATGGAAACTATCCATATAGAGGAGGCCAACCAACCAACAATTTCAATGATAGAAATTGTTTTGGTTGTGGAGGGAGAGGCCATATCCAAAGGAATTGCCCAAATTCCACTTACCATGGAAGAAGGGGTTATGAGGGAACCAATAGAGGGAAAGAGAGAGGTAGTGAAACCCAAGTGGCTCCTTATCCAAAAAAGTTAAGGGGATAGTATCTATAGATGTGGTTGAGAGCAAGTATGAGAAGGGAGAGTGTTCAAACTCCAAGAGTCTTAATTTGGAGCTTTTGGCACAAGAGGAGAAGAGAGCTTGTTTTGTAGAGGATGTGCACTCTTCTCAAGGATTTACTCCTAGCAACAATACTCTTATGTCTGCTAGGAGCACTTGCACCTCAACTCCATCAACAACAAAGACTCTAAGAAAGAATTTGAGGATGGAGAACTTCTTGATATCAAAGCAACAATGGAACTACAATGTCTTGGAAGATGTTGGTAGTCACAAGGCTAACATCACAATGGGCCAACTGATTGCTTTGAATCCTACTTTGAGAAAGGAACTTAGAGGTGGTTTGAGTTCTACAAGGAGCAAGAGGAAGAAGAAGGCAAAAGCTCTAATATCAATGGGGGTGGTGGATGCCAAGCCAACACCATGGGAGGCTTGTGAATATACCTCCAAGATTGATGTGAGAGTGAATGGTCACAACATCAAGGATGCATTGGTTGATGGAGGATTAGCAATGAATGCCATGTCAAAAAGGTTGATGAAGAAGTTGAGTATGATACCTTCCAAACCTTCAACATTTATGGTGACCATGGCAAACAAACAACAAGATAGACCAACATGGGTGATGGATAAAGTGGTAGTTTCAGTTATGGGAGATCAAAATCTCATGACTTTCCAAGTCTTGAAGGATTCAAGCTATGACTTACTTCTTGGGAGGCTATGGTTGAGAGCAACATGCACAACTGATCGATGGCATAGAGGTTACTTGAGGATTGGGCCATCAAACCATAGAGTCACAATTCTTGTGACTAACAACACCAACACTTCACATTCATACACCATCTTCTGATTATTAGGAATCAGATTCTAAGAAGGAGCTTCAAGTGTGGACACAAGCATGGAAGAGGAGACTTCCACGGAGGAGGTGAAGACTTCCACGAATACACATCTAAATTTTATTTAGATGTATATCCGTTGTGTGCTATGGGTTTTGCAACTAAGCTAGAGGTTTTGAAGGACGTAGAAATCACCATTGACACTTGAGGAGATAGAGGGGAGGTTATCTACGCTCAAGTATGGTCCAAATGTTACCAAGGAGGAGAAGGTGAAATTCGAGGAGATTTTCTACCAGTTCATCCATGTATTTGCTTTTATTTACAAGGATTTGAAGGAATTCACCTTGGAGGAGCACAAGATAGAGGTGGAGTCACATGCAAGACCAATCTGCCAAAAGCAACATCGCATTAGCTTACCAATCTTTGGTTGTGAAGGAAGAGATTGATAAGCTCAAGGAGGCTGGATTTATCTTTGAGGTGGAGAATTCAGAATGGGTGTCTCCAATTGTCATTGTGAAGAAAAAGAATGGCAAGCTTTGGGTATGTGTAGATTAAAAGAAGCTCAACACTATTACCAAGAAAGAATAGTACACATTGCCATCCATCAATGAGATCTTGGAGGAGGTTGCAGGTCATGAGAGGTATAGTTTTGGAGATGGTTATAGTGGATATAACCAAATCAAAATTTCACCAGAGCATCAACAACTCACCACATTAACCACACCTTGGGAAACTTATGCTTTCAAGGTCATGCCTTTTGGTCTTTGCAATGCTCCAACCACATTCCAATGGTTCATGAACAAGGTATTTGAACCTTTCATTGGGAAATTTGTGAGAGCCTTCATTGATGACTTTTGTGTCTATGGGAGCAAGGAGTATCACTTTGAGCACCTAATCAAGGTCTTGCAATGCTTGGATGAGGCAAATGAATCACTCAATTCCAAGAAGTGCATTTTTGGATGTGAAGATGGTCTACTTTTGGGGCACATCGTTTCCAAGTTGATCTTGAGAAGGTGAGGAAAATCTCAGACCTTCCATTCCCTTCAAGCTTGAAAAAGTTATGCCAATTCTTGGGGATGGTTGGGTACTATAGGAGGTTCATCTTCTCATTTTCCAACAAGGCCTATGCATTGACCATCTACATGAAGAAGGGTGTAGATTACATGGTGATTTTGGAGGACAAGGAAGCTCTTGAAGCTTTTGAGGAGCTCAAGCAATCCCTTGTTGTAGCTCCAATTCTTGCTAAACCTGATTGGAATAAGCCTTTCATCCTCTACATTGATGCTTCCAATGTTGCTATAGGATGCACTCTTAGTCAATTAGACCAAGATGGGCATGCTCATCCAATAGCTTATGCTAGTAGGAAAATGGTTTCAGCAGAAAAGAACTACTTTGTCATGGAGAGAGAAGGGTTGGCAATGATCTTTGATCTCAAGAAGTTTAGACTTGGTTGGAGGGAAAGCCACGATTGTCACAGATCACAAGGCCTTGAAATACATCTTCAACAAGCCTAATGTTGAAAAGAGACTAGCAAGGTGGATGATACTCTTGTTTCTCAATGATACTCTTGTCTGAGTATGACTACACCCTTGAGGATAGGCCAAGAAAGAAACATGCAAATGCTGATTTCTTATCTAGGGCCTATGATCATGATGGAGATGAGCTAATGGATGATTCCTTCCCGGGTGAGGAACTCATGACAATCTCAGTCACTCAAGAGGTTCCAATGGAGTACAAGGAGATTGTGGATTTTATGACAAGAGGTAACTATTTAGAAGGGATGCATGCTAGGGAGAGGAAGGCCTTTGTTGCAAGATCTAGACCTTACACAATGGTGGAGGATATTCTTTTTCATCAAGGAGCAGATGGTCTACTTCAAAGAGCAGTGGGTAAGGAAGAGTCTATCCTACTCATAAAGGAGTTTCATGAAGGTTTAGTGTGTGGAGGACACTTTGCAGAAAATGTGACTACTTTCAAGATTCTAGATGCAGGTTACCATTGGAGAGGAATTTTCAAGGATTGTCTTGATTATTGAAAAACTTGTCTTGTTTGTCAAGCTTTTGCTTGAAAATCTACTTCCAGTCCACCACTTAGATCAATTCCATTGCTAGGACCTTTTGAGAAGTGGAGAATTGATTTTGTAGGTCCTCTCAATAGAAGCCCAAGGAACAATCAGTACATTATGGTAGTTATTGATTACCTTACCAAGTGGGTTGAGGCTAGACCATTGAGGGACAAGAATGAAGATGAAGTTGGTATATTTCTTTATGAACGCATTATCACTAGATTTGGATGCCCTTTGGAGTTGGTTTTTGATAAAGGAAGAGAGTTTATAGGAAGCATTACTACAACCATGCTACAACATTTCTCTATCACACATAGACTTACTACATCCTATAAGCCAAATTCCAATGGCTTGGCAGAGAGAACCAATCAGACCTTGTGCATGATGTTGGCCAAAGATGCAGAAGTGGAAGGGGCTACACATCATCGGGACAAGAAGATTCATGCAGTTTTGTGGGAGTATAGGACAACCATGAAGACTTCCACTAGATATTCTCCATTTTAATTGGTATATAGTATTGAGTCTACCTTACTTATTCTTCAAAGCCAAATTTATTTGAAGGCAAGAATAGACTAGGTGCAATAGAAAATTTTATGTTTAATTGTAAATATTCTTTTGAAGCTACAAATCTTCTAGATGAACAAGGATAGATTCTCTTAGATTCAAGTCAATTAGATGGAGTGGCAAAACTATGGTAGCAATTCTAAGTAGAGCAAGCTCAATGGCAATTTGTTGTTCTAATTTTGATATGGAAAGACTTCAAGAAGGTAATAATTAAGCAATTCCAAGTGGTAAATGCTAAAAGAGCCATAAGAGATAGATTGGTAGAATTGAAACATATTGGTTTTGTGAGGAGCTACATCATTCAATTTGAAAAAAGAATAATAAAAATTCTTTAGATATAAGAAAGTAAAACTTTGGATCAATTTGTGAGAGGCTTGCACCAAATTGGAAGTAACCATATTTGTAATCTTCCAAGGATAGGAGAACCTCCAAGAGAAACACAAGAGAAGAAATACAAGAAAAACACAAGACTTCATCCCTCAATTCTTTGCTGCCCCAAAGGAGCATCTTGTCTTTATTATATAGCAAAGAGGATCCATTCAAAGGGAGCACCACCCTTGGGGTCAAATACATAGATTGGTGACATGTCAACAAGCTCTACCCTTAGATTAGTTGCATGGATTGGTGACATATTGATCCTTGTCATGTTTGGTTGGTCAAATAAGAAAAAGGAATCTTTGGTGAATCTTCTTATAGGCAACTCAAAATAGCATGGGTGAGGAACCATTAGAAAGCTCTCAATAAGATGAACAAGGAGGGAGAAGGAAACACTTTTTCCTCAAGAAGAGGGAAATTCTCTCATTTTTCAAGGCGTAATTCATCCTTCTAGGTCTCCAAAATTGGCTTTGAAGTTATCAAGGTGTATTTGACCTTTGCCCTATCAATAGGAGTACTCTTTTGGTGACACTTCTATCTGATCCACTTATAATATCATATATAACATCTCTCCAAATATTATCAAGCCACTTTCCACCTCTAGATAATATGTCTAGCAAATGGTATTACAAGTAGTTTTCCCTTTTTAGATGTAATGTTACCATTATGAAGCTATTGCTCAAAAGATTACACTAAGATTGGTGCACGTGTCAAGTTAACTATTGGCTCTCATGTTGCCTCATACAATGGGTGCCCTTTCCAATGTACAAGATATTCTACACATGGATGGCAAGTACCACATATGTGTTTTTGGAGAATACGTTTGACTTTGTATTCCTCTATGCTATCAATGAGTGTTGGATAAGATCTAACTTCTTGTATGGAAGGAAAATGGGGTGGTTGAAGTGCATATGTGCATAGTAAGGAAACATAGAACACATGATGGATCTTCATATGTGGCAGTAGCTTGAGGAGATAGGGTACCATGCTGATTCGATAGAGGATAGGAGAAGGCCCAATAAAACAAGGTCTAAGCTTACAAGGGCCAACTAATGCAAGATTGGTTGTGGACAACCACACTTGACACCCCCAATGTTGAACTCCATGTGCCTATGGTGTGCATTTGCATGTTGTTTCTATCAATTTTGGGGAATCTACAACTTGTGCTTGGCATTCTCTATACCTTGTTGGATTCTAGAAATAAAAGTGTTGACACCATCAAATTTGGTAGCCATTAGGTGGATCTTTACCACTCTTGAAGATGTGAATGGGTGTTCTTCATACATAGGAAGAATGATGTGACCTATGTGAATATATTCACTGAATTCTTGTAGGCAAATTCTACCACTGGAAGTAAGGTGTCATACCTTTCTTGCTCTTCTAAGGTGAAGTCCTAGAGCATGCCCTTAATAGTGCAATTAGCCTACTCTATTTTTCCATTGGTTTGTGGGTGGTAGGCCATGGACATGGTAAGTTTGGTTTTGAAGATACCAAGGAGTGTTCTCCAAAACAAACTAGTGAATTGAGTGCCTTGATCAATGATGAGCACTTAAGACAAGCCATGGTGAGAAAATACTACAACTAAGTACAATTGAGTTAATTCTAGAGCAACTACATTCTTGGTTAGAAAACATACATGAATCATTTTTTTGAGTTGGTCTGCAAAGACTACAATAAAACCAAACCATGAGGTAGTCTTGGGTAATTCACAACCCAAATCCATGTTGACATGCTCCTAATGTTGTGTAGGAGTAGAGAGAGGTTGAAGTAGTCCTATGGAAGCCTAATTAGAGGATTTTTTTTTATGGAATAAGCAACTTCAAAAATACTCCATCACATCATTGCTCATCTTTGGCCAATAGTAATGGCAGTTGATTGCATCTAAGGTCTTGTCCACTCCAACATGACTTGCAACGGAAAAATCATGACAATCCATTAGGATGGTGGTTCTTAGTTCTAGGGCATCCAAGATCCACATCTTACCATCATGAAAGCTGAGTCCTTGGGCATTGGTTATGCCTTTGGATGATTGAGCTTCTATAATATGTGGGTCAATCTTTATAATAATAAGAATCCTTGGCCATAATCTAAGTTCATCTTGATCTCTATCACCAAATTTTTCACCATAGGCATTAGGGAGTGCACATCTATAAGTCATTTTTTCCTTCCAAATATGTAATTGTGATGTTGAACCATTGTATCCACTATGCCCAATGAATCTATCAATAAGACAGATCTTTTTATGTCTTGAGGTAGACTAGAGGGTTGTGGTTTGTCTGCACTATAAATGCTTTCTTGCCAAGATAGTGCTTTGGATGCTTGGTTGCTAGGACAAATAACCAACTTTTCTTACTTGGTAGTATGATAGTTGCGCTCTACCAGTAATAACTTCCAAGAGAAATATGCAACTAGGTGCCATCTGTCATTCTATTCCTATTGTAAGACTACTCTTGTTGCACTACTTGATGCATCTATAGCCAACTTGATTGGAAGTTTGGATCATATCATTTTAAGATTAGTGCATGTAGTAATACATCTTTCAATTCTTGAAATGCCAATTCTTGTATGATTCACCACATCAACTTCTTCTCCTTACCAGATAGTGTCATTAGAGATTGTGTGAAATTGGAGAAGTCCTTTGAAAAATTGACAATAGAACCCCATCAATCCCAAGTGTGGTGCCCACATTTTTTGTTTTTTTTCAAAATTAAGGAGAAGAAGTGTATAGAGAAGTCGGATTGCATCTGTATGGCCAAAGAAGGCAAAGAAAAGAGTCTTTGGGATGAAACCTGAAGTAAAGTGACTTCGGGGCATAAGGCAAAGTACTCGGAAATGCCATGTCAACATACAACCCAAAGCAAATTGTCTTTGTATTGGGGGTAGCTCAACCCAAGGCGAAGGCAGTCTAACAACCTTTCATCGGGGCGAGAAGTTCAAGAAGGAGCCGTTCAAAAACCGGCAGCCCATACGCGCGAAGGTTGATTGATAGTGACAGGTGCATGCCGGAGGTGTGATTTCTCGGTAGAAACTCGAAGTGATGGAAGACGAAGAAGCACAACTCTATAAAAATCAAACTTGCAACGACAAAATGTCAAGTAATTTTCCTTTGCCATTGAGAAGTCGTCTTGCAGGTGATCATGGGAAGGGAAATAGAGTTGGAATTGTGTTAGTGCGAAAAGGAGAAGTTGCAAGAGTGAGATCGAGAGAGAGAGTGAAAAGGTAGAAGAGATGGGAGGAGGAAAGAAGAACTCCAAATTCACAGTGAGAAATCATGCAATTCGGAGGTTAGATGTAATAGCAAGGATCAAAGTCTTGAGCCGACTTCGGACCACATTTTTGGCATGGAACTGGAATGTAAGCTTTCAAGGATTCATGACAGAAATCATCAAGAGCAAGTGTCTTGATGGACCAGAGGAAGAAGGGAAGAGAGGAAATCTGGCTCGCTGGACAGAGTTGGATTGGAGACTTGTACTCGGGAAGGAAGCAGGCTCGGAGCAAGGAGCCACGTTCTTGGGGAAGGGAGAGATAGCTCAAGAGATCCAAGAAGTGAGAGATGCCTTCTCGTCAAAGAGGACAAAGAACGGGTATAAGGTTGAGAGTTACAAAGACCTTGTGAAGAGAGGGATCGTGAGTGCACTAATGGCTATCTTGAAGCCAGAGCAAACCACATATGTGATGAAACACCAAGCGGTGTTCTTTCACAAGCTTTTTGCAAGAGAACCAATCAATTGGGCGAGGTGTTTTCATGGGAGAACGAGGCAAATGGTGTGGAATTTGCGGGATAAGTTGCCCCCACACTACATTGTGCCATTTGCAACACACTTCTACCTCAGGCTCAACTTGCTGAACTTGGCAGAGCAAAATTGGATGGTGTCGCACTTCCATCCTGATTTGCAAAAGGAGGTCGACGTCGAGGAGCAGCAATACATCCTGCAAATCAGGAGTACTGATGAGTACTACGCAAAGACAAGGAAGAATGTGGAGGTCGTAGTGAGTACCCCGACTATGAAGAAGAGAAGTCGGCAAGGTGATGCCGAAGACATGAAGAAACCTCAAAAGACACGGAGAGGCAACCCGAGGCAAGGTATGGTGGTAATCGAGTCGGAGGACAAGGACTCAAAAGGAGATGCCAAGCTCAAAACTGAAGACTCAGAACACAAGGAGGAGCCTGAGCTAACATTGCAGAGTGGAGATACAAGTAGCGATAGTGATGAAGGGGGAGACATGACATCGGCACCAGCAGTTGACAAATATGAAGAAGAAGTGCGAGCCGAGATGGAAGCTGAAGACAACACACAATTGGAAGACAAAGTAACTATGGCTGAAGAGAAGAAGATCGTACTGCAGCAAGGAGTGTGCTCAAGACGTAAGACGAAGTGTGAAGTGGGGCTAAGTAAGGAAAAGGAAGAGGTAAGAGGAAGGTCAGGAAGTGAGGCGTCGATTCCGATACAAAGACTGCAGAGGAGAAGGCGAGTATTGGATGAACACAAAGTACGAAGAGAAGTGGCCACACGAGAAGAAGTAACCCCAAGCGATGGAGTGGAGTACCTACAGGAGGTGGTGTGCCCATTGTTGGTGAAGTTGGAGTACAAGAAGAAGGAAATGTAGTCGACATGTCCAGAGGTAAAGACTGTATTGCAGGTGTTGGCAAGATTAGAAGAAGAAAACTCGGAGTTGAAGAAGAGTATAACCCAAGGAGAGGAGGAAAGAGAAGTACTGCGAGCGGAGGCAGTAGTAAGAAGTCAGGTAATCAAAGATCTGAAGAGAGAAGTAAGTTATCAAGAGGATCTTGCGAAGAAGAGTGACATAGCAAGGGAGAGACAAGTAGCAGAGTATGAGATCTGGAAGCAACAGTTTGTTGATTCAAGAGTAGAGGTAATCCATGCTATGGCGAGAGTAGCAGCAAAGGATCAAGAGCTCAATAGGGTGATGGAGAGTGTCAAGAAGAAGAAGCAACTTTGGCAAAGAGAGTTGGCGGCACGATACAGAGAAGAAGATTGATTACGAGGGTTACTTTGTAGTCAAGAGGAGAAGGTTGTTCAGAAGGAGAAGGAGAAGGAGACAATGAAAGCCGAGTTCGAAGAAGAGTTGGCGATGTACAGGGAGGACTGGCTTGCAGATCTAGAGCAAGAGAGAAAGATGAGATTGGAGCTAGTGAAGGAGATAGTCCTCAAGATGAATGCGATGTTGAGTACAGAGGCCAACGTTCGGATTGAAGAAACGAGATTGCACCAGTTGAAATTGTTGGTGCAAGAGACGAGGCAAAGACAAGCAAAAGATACTGATTTGAATGCCTTACTTATTAGTGTCAGAACTTGTGTAGACAAGAAGATTTTAGAGGTAGAAGATAATATTGCGATTAGATTAGATTTAGTGAAAATTGAGATAGAAAAGCTTCGGAAAGATGTTAGAGCAAAACCCAAAGTAGATAACATAGGAGTGCAAATGTCTTTGGAGTTACCAGTGGAGACATTAGAGAAGAGTGGGTTGGGAGATGAGGAGTTAGATAGATTGCCCACTAGTGCAATTTTAGATCAGGAAAAAGAATTGCTAGAATTGGTAAAAGAAGTAGAAGATATGAAACCCGAGGATAGAGTAGTAAGAAGTAAATTTACTTTGGGTTCAGGTTTGAAAGCCGAGGAAGAAGTAGACATTGGATCGGAGTAGTAACAGTTTTGAGATTTGAAGAGGCAGATATGAAGAGATGTATTGTCATTTCGGATCTGCTGGTTAGAAAAGTTGTAGAACGGTATAGTTGTTAGAATTGTTGATTGATTCACTATTTAAGGGTGGCATTCACAGTATCATGTTGTTCACTGCTCATTATTTCTGAGAATAGATAAAGCGAAGTGCTATGAAGCAGTGCTCATCGCTTGAGCTTGATTCCGAGTATCAACTTTGCAATTGTGTTTGTGAGTGTTTGGAGAAATACAAAGTGCAAGTCAGTTTGTTTGTTGGATGTTGGATTCCACAGCCATGATCTTCATTCTGTGTGTTTGATCTTGAGTGAAGTGCAATCGAAGCAATGCCTTGACAGATCTGAGAGGAATTGTAGTGTTGGTAGTATTCAACATTTGTGAGTGCAGTGCGAGGTTGATGTGAAGCAATTTTGATCAAGGAAGTTGTGCCTTTAGTGGAGGAGTGGAACACAATTCTGAGGCAAAGTTGTTTTACAGTGAAATGCCATTTTTGGGAGAGCATGAATCATCACAATCAAGATTGTTTGGAAAGAATTGAAGGATTTGTGATTAAGGAGTGTTTATTTGTGACAAGATTGCAAATTAGTGCTTGTTACTCTCTTCTGGGTGTGGTTTCTACTTGAGAGATTAAAGACACAACCAAGAAGAACTAAATTGTTACTTTGCTTTGTATTTGACCAATTCTGACTCGTATCTCTGCGGGAACAAACTTTACTTACCCGATTCCCGCAAAAGTGATATTTGCCGGGTTGTCACATGATTTTTGGCACCGCTGCCGGGGATACAAATCTCGGAAGTGGAAGAATAGCCAAATTTGAAACTGAGTATCAACGCAATATGAATGTCTGCATCAAGAGAACAACAGGAAGAGAGAGCTCAAAGATGAGCACTATAGCGTGAAGAAGACAAACGTCTGAACGTTCCATCCACTGTGGATTAAACCAAACGAGAGATGTTGGACTTTCAACTCCTTCACGAAGTGCAAGAAGCCCTGCGAGAACTTGACCACAAGAAATGTGAAGGCGGTTGGCAAGGCTACTTTGCATCTCCCTCTTCGTCCAAGAAGAAGAAAGAATTGAGTGGCCAAACATATGCATTGTGGCCTAGTACACTGATTTCCCCTAAAGCTAGAAAGGAAGTCGCGTCCTTGAAGAACTTTGTTTGTGAAAAGACAGCACGTACACTTACTAAAGACAAGTGTCAATATCTTCTACGCACGATTTCTTGGTTATCCCGAAGGAATTTTGAAGAACCAATCAAAGGTGTTGAGCCTGAATCTTCCACTTGGGTTGAAGTCGACACCCTCATAGCAGAAATTGTCAAAGAAGACCCCACCTTGAATTTGACAAATTGGAATCCCTAGGCTGACACCACGACGTCAATACCAGCCAATCCTTCAATTCCGTCAAGTTCAACACTACCTCAGCCGATCCCAGTGCATCAAACAATGACTTCGTTGCCTGTCACCCGATATGCCTATCAGAAGACAAGGGGACAGAACAAGACAAAGACCTCGATGAATTCATTGAAGAATTCAAAGTCATCTCCTTTGCTAACAAGGAGCATGACTTGGCGGATCAATTGAGAATTTTCCCAAGTTTGCTCCGAAAGAAAGCTCGAAGCTGGTACACCCATGTGACCCAGAAGGGGTTCATACCAGCGGACTAGGCAGACTTGAGAAAAAACTTCCTAGAACGATTCCGAGAGGTTGATTACGACACGAGTGTCTTTGTGGCACTCAACGATTTAGACCGCGGCAAGAAGGAGAAGTTGAGAGACTACTCTGAGCAGTTCATGGCACTATTGAACCGAGTTCCCAAGCAATCGGGGGTGGTGGGTTACTTCAATGCCCAAGCCATTACCTGGTTCCTCGGGAGACTATCACCAGAGATACAAATCTTTGCAAGGGAGAGGAATGTAACTTCCCTTGACAAGGTCCTCAAACATGTCACTCGTTACGAGGCGGCTCACTCTCACTCTGCCGGTAACCGGAGAAATTGGGAGAAGAAAGGCAAGAAGCCTAGAAGGATTGCTTCGCGCAGTACATCCCCTTCTTCGGATGAATCCTCCACGTCTTTGAGCTCTTCTTCGGAATCCGAAGAAGAATCAAAGCCAAGACAAGTCAAAAGACGTGGGGGCAAGAAACCCGTGACTCCTCTAGCCAAGAGTGTAAATAAGGCGGATACCAAGCTGAATGCCCTCATCAAGGAGTTTTTGGATTTCAAGATCTAGATGATTGGGGCCAAAGACAAAAGGAAGGCCCTAGCATTCGGGAGATCAAATGTATGGTGCACCGCATGTGGCAAATCAGGCCACGCCAACACAAAATGCAATACTCGTAATGCATTCCCGGTGCAGCAAATTGATTGGGTTCCGAGATGGAACCAAGATGAGGACAAAGAGGCTATGTACCAAACGCAAGAAGTATAGCCTCAAGCAAGCACATCATATCAAGGTCCAAGGTTTGGACCCAGGGAGTATAACCCCAATGCTCCTTCACAAAGACCACCAATGAGCAACCAAAATTGCCCTCAGAATGTTGCACCCAGAGCCTATTATAATTGTGGTTCGATGGGACATTGGTCTCCAAACTGTCCCGAGCCAAGAAGGAAAATTAGGTACGTTCCCATGTGTGGAAATTGTAAAGGATCAGGGCATAAGGCAACCAATGTCCTCACCCACCAAACCCAAAGCTGCTTGTAAAGTATGTACAGACCCCCGTTGAGCATGCAGCACTGCAGCCAAAGGGGGATACGAATGTAAATTGCATCACTCTTGAGGAAGAAAGACCTCAAGAAGGGAGTCCAGCCTCAGAAGGAGAATGGCCGGATCTTGAAATTTTGAAAGTTGAGACACGCTCCAGCAAGAAGAAGCGTGATCCCAAAGAACTGAGTACGACTTCATTGTCTTCCAAAAAGGCGAAGAGACTGCGCCCAAAGGCAATTCTGTTTGCCAAGGAGGAAAAGATCCTTGCAAAAGCCAAAGCTAAAGCCTTGCAGAAAGAACTAACGGAGGCACTACTCAGGACTCGGGAACTAAGTTTGGAAGAGAAGACAAAGATGAAGTCTCCAGTTTTTCCGGCGGACATCCGATCCGAAGTAAAGGGTCTGATCCAAGCCGAGGTGGGCTAACCCAAGGAACCTCGGGTTAAGGCCATCAGCAAGCCCGTCACCATTTTGAAGCGTCCCGAAGTCAAGAGGGAACATGGAGAGACTTTGGACCCCAAGCCAAAGGCAAAGACGGTCAAATTGGGAGGAGTTCCTCAATATGATATTCTAGCAGATCTGGCAACCACAAATGCCAACGTTACATTCAAGCAATTGTGGGAAGATAACAAGCTGTACAAGAGGCAGCTGAATTCGGCCCTCAAGAAGGTGAGGTCGATGTCAAAGAAGGACCTGCCTACTATCTATCGTATTGAGCAAGAAGATTTGGGATCTCCCAAGGTAGACACAGAGATTGCCGGATGCATGATCACATTGATACCCATTGACTCTAGGTCCGGTGTGAATGTCATGACCGAAGATATTGCGAATCAACTCGGGTAATCACACGTTTGAACCAACACCCCGAGTGTTGAAGTTTGTAGACCAAACCAGGAGACGGCCATTGGGCATGCTGTCAAACATCACCACAATCATTGGAGGAGTACCCTTCAAGTTGAATTACATCATGTTGCGACCATTGAAAAAGACTGGTTACCCTCTATTGATTGGCAGACCCTGGTTGTATAGCGCCCAAGTTGTGGTGGATTGGCACCAACAGAAGTTAAGATTCAAGGACATTTTGTCCAAAGATCAGAAGCTGGTGATTGTGAGTTGGACAAAAGTTCCACACCTTGGGGAAACAAGTTCGTTGGAAGAGGAGGACAAATCCAAAGACTCATCGTCTTCGTCCTCAGACAAATCCGAAGACAAAGTCCAAGTTAACTATTTGGAATGCTACAAGGTGGATGTCAAAGACAAAGATCCATATGACCTCGCCTCGGGTGAACTTGACTTGGAGGAAGGGGATTTGATGGCAGCTCACCTCGGGCTAAGCCGAGTAAGCCACGTTGAAGGAGTCATCAACCCCGATGACTGTCAAGATGTTTTATTAACTGAAGGAAAAATTTTGAAAATCTCAAAGACAGTCACTTTGGAGGAGTTGGCAAGATACACTGCCCTGTTTATAGAATTCCAGGATGTATTCGCCTGGTCTATTGATCAAATGCTGGGTATTCCATGAGAATTTGGAGAACACCGGATTGATCTGGTTGAAGGTGCAGTTCCGGTTTGGCAGCGGCAATACCGCTTGAACCCAAAGTACTCGCTGTTGGTGAAAGATGAAATCAATAAGTACTTAGGGGCCGGAATCATCTTCCTTGTCTTCAGCAGTGAATGGATCTCCCCCATTTTCATTGTCCTGAAGAAGAAAACGGGGAAGATCCGAGTGTGCCAAGACTTCCGGAAGTTGAACGCAGTCATAAGGAAAGATCATCATCCCTTGCCTTTTACCGATACAATTTTAGATCAGGTAGCTGGGCATCCTTGTTATAGTTTTCTCGATGGATTTTCAGGGTACAATCAAGTATCCATTCGAGAAGAAGACAAAGATAAAACTACATTCACGACCAATTGGGGCACTTATGCTTACAATCAAATGCCCTTTGGGTTGTGTAATGCTCCCGCTACTTTCTAGCGGATGATGAATTCAATCTTCAAAGATTTCCTGTGCAAATTTGTGGAAGTTTTTATTGATGACTTTTGTGTGTTTGGGCGAAGAGATGTACATATAGATTACCTTCACCAAACTTTTGAAAGGTGTCGTTTTGCCGGCTTGTCATTACACCCGGAGAAATGCTTCTTTGCAATGAAGGAGGGAATTCTTCTGGGGCATCGGGTGTCAAGCAAGGTATTGAAGTCGATGTTGAGAAGGTCAAGATAATTGCAGCGTTGGAATCCCCGAAGAACATCCGGGAGCTTAGAGCCTTCTTGGGACATGTCTGATATTACAAACACTTTGTGTCAAACTATGCTGTGCTTGCAACACCACTTACAAAGCTTCTGAAGAAATCTGAAGACTATATGTGGGAAGCAAATCAAGAAGAAGCTTTCCAGGTGTTGAAGAAGAAGCTGGTTGAAGCACCAGTGATGAGGGCCCCAAATTGGGACGTCCCTTTTCATGTATATGTGGACACTTCGTCCATGGCCATCGGAGTCGTTTTAAGTCAAAAAGACAAAAAGAAGAAGGACTACCCGGTGTATTATGCCAGCCAACAACTTTCAGTTTTTGAAAAGAACTATTTGATGACTGAAAGAGAAGCACTCGGAATGGTATATGCTTGCAAGAAATTTCGCCATTATTTGTTGGGGTACGAGTTTGTCTTTTATGTTGACCATTACGCCTTGCAACATTTGGTCAAGAAGGCAGATTTATTCGGGCAAATTGCAAGATGGATCTTGTTGTTACAAGAGTTCACGTATACAAGTAAGGAAGGGAGCTTTGGATTCGAATGCGGACTTCCTGTCCAGGTTAGAAACTCAAGACCAAGAGTGGGAAATTGACGATCGGTTCCCTGACAAAGAGTTGTATCACTTATCAGCAATGCAAAGTACAAGGTATGCAGATGAATATCATTATCTAAATACTCTCCATTGTCCTGAGGGGATGGACCCGGAACAGCGTGCAGTCTTTCTCAGGAAAATGGGGCCGTACCAGCTTAAACACAACATTTTATTTAAGATGGGTGAAGACAAAGTACTTCGGCGATGCTTGGAGTCATACGAAGTAGGAGGAGTGATTGAATCTTTACACTCCAAATCATCGGGAGGACACTATGCTTTGAAGAATACTGTAAAGAAAATTCTTTTGGCAGGGTATTGATGGCCTACCATGTACAAAGACGTGCATGCTCATAACCAAAGCTGTGATGCTTATCAGAGAATGGGGAAGCCGACGGCTACTTCTCAATGGCCTTTGAGACCAATTTTGCCTTTGGGCTCATTTGAGAAATGGGGGATTGATTTTGTGGGTCCCATTCAACCTGTGACCCGAGTCACAAGAAAGCGATACATTTTGGTTTGCACTGACTTTGCTACCAAGATGGTCAAAGCTGAAGCAACTCGCAGAGATGATGCTGAAACTGTGGCGGAATTCTTCTTTCAAAACATCATCTCCCGATATGGGTGTCCTCTGGAATTGGTCAGTGACCGAGGGACACATTTTTTGAACTCTATAATGGAGGCATTAACCAAGTACTTTCAGATTAAACATCAGAAGATGACTCTTTATAACCCAAAAGCAAACGGCTTAACGGAAAAAGCGAATGGGTTACTTTGCAAAATTTTGAATAAGGTGATTGTCAATTATGCCTATGACTGGGATACAAAATTACCAGCCGCGTTGTGGGCATATCAAACAACAGAGAAGATTACAACCAAACAAACTCCATACTTCTTGACATATGGCTTGCATCCCATACTACCGGTTGAATTTGAAGTACCGACATATTGGATTCTTTGCGAAGAATGAATGTCAAAAGAGGAAAGTCAAGATCTTCAGATTCATCAACTGATGTGGTTAGAAGAGAAACAAGATGATGCAATGCAAACCACAAAAGAAGTACAAGCACAAAGGAAAGTCAGGCACGATAAGAGAATCAAGCTTGTAGTTGTACGAGAAGGGGATTTGGTTTTGTTATTTGACAATCGCCAAATATTTTTTCCAGGCATTTGAGATGGATGGGTCCCTATTGAGTTCTTCATCTTTACAAAAATGGGTCCATGCAGCTTGTAGACTTGGAAGGTAATCCTTTTGCCACTTGAGTAAACAGGTGGAGAGTTCGGAGATATTGGACCATAGACTCGGAAGTTTCTAAGACACTCGAGGTCTATGTTCACGGGGACGCTCACATTTGAGGGAGGGGGTATGTGGTGCCCACATTTTTTGTTTTTTTTCAAAATTAAGGAGAAGAAGTGTATAGAGAAGTTGGATTGCGCTTGTATGGCCAAAGAAGGCGAAGAAAAGAGTCTTTGGGATGAAACCCGAAGTAAAGTGACTTCGGGGCATAAAGCAAAGTACTTGGAAATGCCTTGTCAGCATACAACCCGAACTAAATTGTCTTTGTATCGGGGGGAGCTCAACTCGAGGCAAAGGCAGTCTAACAACCTTTCGTCGGTGTGAGAAGTTCAAGAAGGGGCCATTCAAAAACCGGCAGCCCGTACGCGTGAAGGTTGATTGACAGTGACAGGTGCATGCCGGAGGTGTGATTTCTCGGTAGAAACTCAA
The DNA here is from genome assembly GCA_948567375.1 of Lunularia cruciata. NCBI lineage: Eukaryota > Viridiplantae > Streptophyta > Marchantiopsida > Lunulariales > Lunulariaceae > Lunularia > Lunularia cruciata. Next base: position 25,154,763 of record OX419762.1, on the reverse strand, counting down.
AGTGATGGAACACGAAGAAGCACAACTCTAAAAAAATTGAACTTGCAACGATGAAATGTTGAGTAATTTTCCTTTGCCGTTGAGAAGTCGTCTTGCAGGTGATCGTGGGAAGGGAAATAGAGTTGGAATCGTGTTAGTGCAAAAGGGAGAAGTTGCAAGAGTGAAATCAAGAGAGAGTGAAAAGTAGAAGAGATGGGAGGAGGAAAGGAGAACTCCAAATTCATAGTGAGAAATCGGAGGTTAGATGTAAGAGCAAGGATCAAAGTCTTGAGCCGACTTCGGATCACATTTTTGGCATGGAATTGGAATGTAAGCTTTCCAGGATTCATGATAGAAATCCTTGAGAGCAAGTGTCTCAATGGACCAGAGGAAGAAGGGAAGACAGGAAATCTGGCTCGCTAGACAGAGTTGGATTGGAGACTCATACTTGGGAAGGAAGCAGGCTCGGAGCAGGGAGCCACGTTCTTGGGGAAGGGAGAGATAGCTCAAGAGATCCAGGAAGTGAGAGATGCCTTCTCGTCAAAGAGGACAAAGAACGGGTATAAGGTTGAGAGTTACAAAGACCCTGTGAAGAGAGGGATCGTGAGTGCACTAATGGCTATCCTGAAGCCGGAGCAAACCACATATGTGATGAAACACCAAGCGGTGTTCTTTCACAAGCTTGCAAGGTTGTAGTGAGCACCCCGTCTATGAAGAAGAGAAGTCGGCAAGGTGACGCCGAAGACATGAAGAAACCTTGGAAGACACGGAGAGGCAACCCGAGGCAAGGTATGGTGGTAATCAAGTCGGAGGACAAGACTCAGAAGGAGATGCCGAGCTCAAAACTGAAGACTCGGAACACAAGGAGGAGCCTGAGCTAACGCTGCTGAGTGGAGATACGAGTAGCAATAGTGATGAAGGAGGAGACATGACATCGGCACCAGCAGCTGATGAATACGAAGAAGAAGTGCGAGCCGAGATGGAAGCCAAAGACAACACACAACTGGAAGACAAAGTAAATGTGGCCGAAGAGAAGAAGATCGCAGTGCAGCGAGGAGTGCACTCAAGACGGAAGGCGAAGTGTGAAGCAGGGCTAAGTAAGGCAAAGGAAGAGGTAAGGGGAAGCTCGAGAAGCTTGGCGTCGATTCCGATATGAAGACTGCAGAGAAGAAGGCGAGTATTGGATGAACACAAAGTACAAAGAGAAGTGGCCACACGAGAAGAAGTAACCCCGAGCAATGGAGTGGAGTACCTGCGGGAGGTGGTGTGCCCATTGTTGGTAAAGTTGGAGTACAAGAAGAAGGAAATGCAGTCGACATGTCCAGAGGTAAAGACTGTATTGCAGGTGTTGGCAAGATTAGAAGAAGAAAACTCGGAGTTGAAGAAGAGTATAACCCAAGGAGAGGAGGAAAGAGAAGTACTGCAAGCGGAGGCAATAGTAAGAAGTCAGGTAATCAAAGACCTGAAGAGAGAAGTAAGTTATCGAGAGGATCTTGTGAAGAAGAGTGACATAGCAAAGGAGAGACAAGTAGCGGAGTATGAGATCTTGAAGCAGCAGTTTGCTGATTCAAGAGTAGAGGTAATCCATGCTATGGCGAGAGTAGCAGCAAAGGATCAAGAGCTCAATAGGGTGATGGAGAGTGTTGAGGAGAAGAAGCAACTCTGGCAAAGAGAGTTGGCAGCACAATACAGAGAAGAAGATTGATTACGAGAGTTCCTTCGTAGTCAGGAGGAGAAGGAGAAGGAGACGGTGGAAGCCGAGTTCAAAGAGGAGTTGGCGATGTACAAGGAGGACTGGCTTGCAGATTGAGAGTGAGAGAGAAAGATGAGATTGGAGCTAGTGAAGGAGATAGTCCTCAGGATGAACGTGATGTTGAGTACAAAGGCCAACGTTCGGATTGAAGAAACGAGATTGGACGAGTTGAAATTGTTGGTGTAGGAGACGAGGCAAAGACAAGCAAAAGATACTGATTTGAATGCCTTACTAATTAGTCTCAGAACTTGTGTAGACAGGAAAATTTTAGAGGTAGAAGATAATATTGTTATTAGATAAGATTTATTGAAAATTGAGATAGAAAAGCTTCGGAAAGATGTTAGAGCAAAACCCAAAGTAGATAACATAGGAGTGCAAATGTCTTTGGAGTTACCAGTGGAGACATTAGAGAAGAGTGGGTTGGGAGATGAGGAGTTAGATAGATTTCCCACTAGTGCAATTTCAGATCAGGAAAAAGAATTGCTAGAATTGGTAGAAGAAGTAGAAGATACGAAACCCAAGGATAGAGTAGTAAGAAGTAAATTTACTTCGGGTTTGGGTTTGAAAGCCGAGGAAGAAGTAGACATTGGATCGGAGTAGTAACAGTTTTGAGATTTGAAGAGGCAGATATGAAGAGGTGTATTGTCATTTGGGATCTGCTGGTTAGAAAAGTTGTAGAACGGTATAGTTGTTAGAACGGTTGATTGATTCATTATTTAAGGGTGGCATTCATAGTATCATGTTGTTCAGTGCTCATTATTTCAAAGAATAGATAAAACAAAGTGCTATGAAGAAGTGCTCGTCGCTTGAGCTTGATTCCGAGTATCAACTTTGCAATTGTGTTTGTGAGTGTTTGGAGAAATTCAAAGTGCAAGCTAGTGTGTTTGTTGGATGTTGGATTCCACAGCTGTGATCTTCATTCTGTGAGTTTGATCCTGAGTGAAGTGCAATCAAAGCAATGCCTTGACAAATCTAAGAGGAATTGTAGTGTTGGTAGTATTCTGCATTTGTGAGTGTAGTGCAAGGTTGATGTGAAGCAATTTTGATCAAGGAAGTTGTGCCTTTAGTGGAGGAGTGGAACACAATTCTGAGGCGAAGTTGTTTTGCAATGAAGTGCCATTTTTGGGAGAGCATGAATCATCACAATCAAGATTGTTTGGAAAGAATTGAAGGATTTGTGATTAAGGAGTGTTAATTTGTGACAAGACTGCGAATCATTGCTTGTTACTCTCTTCTGGGTGTGGTTTCTACTTGAGAGATTAAAGACGCAACCAAGAAGAACTAAATTGTTACTTTGCTTTGTATTTGACCAATTCTGACTCGTATCTCTACAGGAACAAACTTTACTTACCCAATTACCGCATAAGTGATATTTGCCAGGTTGTCACACCAAGAAACTCTTGAGTTGAGTGTGATCTTCTAGAGGATCTTATTTCTATATGACCTCTTTTTTATATGTTAACATTTAGATACCTTTTGCACTCACTTTATGCCCAAAGTAATCTACTTTAGAATTGCAAAAATTGCACTTTGAGACTTTAGCATACAATTAGTTCTATCATAGAATTTGGAAGACTTCTCACAGATGTCACTTGTGCTCCTTCATTGTCCTACTATAGACTCAAATTTTGTCAAGGACAATGATAATAAATTTCTCAAAGTGTAGACAAAATATGTCATTCATCAAATTCATAAAAGTGGTTGGTGCATTGGTGAGGCCAAATGGCATCACGAGGTACTCAAAGTAACCTTACCATGTTCAAAAGGTATTTTTGTGTACATCTCCCTCCGCAATCGTGATTTGGTTATAAATGCCCCGTAGATCAAGGTTGGTGAAATTTTTTTTTCCCCATCAAGTTGATCAAATAGATCATCTATGCAAGGTCATGGGTATTTATTCTTCATTTTTTGTTAATTTAGGCCCCTGTAGTCAATGCATATGAAAATTGTACTATATTTCTTCTTCACAAATGAGATAGGAGCCCCAAAGTGATAAATTGGTTGGATAATCCTTTCTTGTAGCATATCCTCAATTTGAGTCTTGCCCTTGTCCAACTCATAAGGTGATAGTCAATATAGGGCCTTACAAGGAGGTGTCTTCTCGGAGAGTATCTTGATTTTATGATATACTCTCCTTTTTGGTCGTAATCTTAAGGTTAAATCATCAAAAAATACATCTTAAAACTCATTGACCACATCTTTCAAATTTTTAGGAATTTTTCCATCAAGTTGTGCTTTCTAGACTTCTCTTATTAGATCCATGAAACATTGATTTGACTTACCAATAGCTATTATCCCTATGATATAAAGAGGTAGTTCTTGCCTTTGCAATCTTTCTCTCTCCAAAAATCTTCTATTATCTAGTTATCATTATTTCCTTTCTCTAATCAACCATGGGATTGTACTGCTCTATTCACAAGATACTTAAGATCACATCATAACAGGCTAACTATATCACTAACCACTCAATTCTTCCCAATACTCTCCTATAGAGAATGTTACCTTTCTAGGTAATGACTCAATCCTCTTTGTCTGACCCTTAGGTAATTCTACTTCTTCACCCTCATCCTTCTCTAGCTCCATCTCCAACCTTATTGCAACAAAGCAAGACAAGAAATTCTCTTCTGCTCTAGGGTCTATCAATACTCTCACTTGATTGCCTTCTAAGACTCCATTTACAATAATTAGTTGTGCATTTGTCTTCCTCAACCTTTGGGTTGAGGAAGACCCTAAACCCTTTGTAATTTCCAATTAGGTTGTCTGGCACCTCTAAGTAAGACACTGTGACAACCCAGCAAATATCACTTTTGTGGTAATTAGGTAAGTAAAGTTTAGGCACAGATACAATTCAGAATTGGTCAAACACAAAGTCAAATGTCACAATGTAGTTCTTCTTGGTTGTGCCTTTAATCTCTCAAGGAGAAACCACACCTAGAAGAGAGTAACAAGCAATGATTAGTAGTCTTGTTACAATAGTTTGTCACACATGATCACAACTCCATCAAATCTTTCCAAACAATCTTGATTGTGATGATTCAAGCCTTCCAAAAAAGTGCACTTCACAACAAAACAATTTTGCCTCAGAATTATGTTCCACCCCTCCATTGAAGGCACAACTTCCTTGATCAAAATTGCTTCACATCAACTTGCATTGCACTCACAAATGCAAAATACTACCAACACTACAATTCCTCTCAGATCTGTCAAGGCATTGCTCCGATTGCACTTCACTCAAGATCAAACACACAAAATGAAGATCAAGGCTGCGGAATCAAACATCCAACAAGCACACTCACTTGCACTTCTAAATTCTGCACACACTCACAAACATAGACAAAAAATTGATACCTGAAATTAAGCTCAAACGATGAGCATTGCTTCATAGCACTTTGCTTTATCTATTCTTAGAAATTATGAGCACTGAACAATATATGATCTACAATTACACTAGCATGAAATCTATCTAACTCTTTATCTCCCAACCCGCTCTTCTCTAACATCTTCGATGGTAACTCCAAAGATATTTGGACTCATATGTCATCTACTTTGGGGTTTGCTCTTACATCCTTCTAAAGTTTATCTATCTCCAATTTTACCAAGTCTAATCTAATTGTGATATTATCTTCCACTTCTAATATCTTCATATCTACACAAGTTTTGAGACTAATCAGCAAGGCATTCAAGTCTTTATCCTTCGCATTTCTTTGCCTCGTCTCTTGCACCAACAACTTCAACTTGTGCAATCTTGTTTCTTTGATCCGAACGCTGACTTCTGTACACAACATTGCATTCATCTTTGTTACATTCTCCTTCAATGGCTCAAGTCTCATTCTTCTCTCCCGTTCTTGATTTGCAAGCCAATCTTCCCTATACATTGCCAGTTCTACCTCAAACTTGGGCTTTCACTATCTCCTTTTCCTTCTCCTTTGCACAATCTTCTCCTCCAAATTACGGAGTAACTTCCTCAATCTTTCTTCTTCTCTATACCTCACTGTCAACTCTCTTTGCTAGAGCTTCTTCTTTTCTTCTACACTCTTTATCACTCTATCAAGCTCTTTCTCCTTTGCTACTCTTGCCATAGCATGAATAATTTCTAATCAAGAATCAACAAACTGCTATTACTCTACTCCTCCACTTGAGTTCATCTTGACTTGCAGACTTTTCTCCTTCTTTGCCTCTTCTTCACTTGACACTTGCCTCCTCAGCCATAATTGCCTTATTGTGGTGGATTCTTTGCTTCGCAAACTTCCACTCTCCACTTCTCTTACCTTACTTGGTCCTGCTTCATACTTCACCTTCCTTATGGAGCAAACTCCTTGTTGAATGGTCACTCTCTTCTCTTCTTACTCTGGAACTTCTTCTTTTGCGTGTAGGTTATATTCTTCTTCTATTTCCATCTTTCTTTTGTCCTCCTCGGGTACTAATTGCATCTCCCCTCCATCTTCACTCTTGCTGCTCATTTCCCCACTCTACAACATGAATTCAGGTTCTTCCTCCTTGTCTGAGTCTTCATCCTTGCACTCGGCCTCTCCTTCTAAATCCTCTTCCAACAAAGCAATTACCACCAAGCCTCTCCTCCGGTTTACTTTCCTTCTCTTCCGAGGTCTCATCGCCGCTTCCTCTTCTTTGACTTTGGAGTGTTCACCTTCAACTGCACACTCTGCTTGTTTGTGTGTAGTACTCGTCATTGCTCCTTATCTGCAAGATGTACGGCTGCTCCTCTGCATCAACATCTCTTCTCAAAACAAGGTGGAAGTGTGACACCATCTTGTGTCTCTTCGCTATGTTCAGCAAGTTCAGTCCCAAATAGAAGTGGGATGCAAACGGCACAATGTAGTGTGGAGGCAACTTGTCTTGCAAGTTCCATACCATCTATCTTGCCTGTTGATGAAAACACTTTGCCCAATTGATTGGCTCCCTTGCAAGCATCTTATGGAAGGATACCGCTTGATGTTTTGTCACATAAGTGGTTTGCTCTGGCTTCAAGATAGCCATCATTGCTGCTACGATGCCTCTCTTCATCGGGTCCTTATAGCTCTTGACCTTGTAGCCATTTTTCATGCATGTTGAAGAGAAGGCATCTCTCACCTCTTGGGTTTCTTCAGCTACTTCTCCCTTCCCCAAGAACATGGATCCTTGCTCATCACCCACCTCTCTTTTGAGTACTAACCTCCAATCCGACTCTATCCATTGAGCCGTATTTCCTCTCTTCTCTTCTCCCTTGGGGCCATCAAGACACTTACTCTCAATGATCTAAGTCATAAAACCTAGAAAGCTAATGTTCGAGTTCCATGCCAAGAATGTGATCCAAAGCTTGCTCAAGAATTTGATTCTTGCAATCACATCTAACCTCCAAATCACATGATTTCTCACAATAAATTCAGAGTTCTTCTTCCCACCTCCCATCTTTCTCTCTTCCACTTTGGGTTGGGATCTACTCTTCCTACTGATTCTTGGAATTACTCTCATGCACACCAGCACGTCTTCAACTACACTTCCCTTCCCATGATCTCCTGTAGTACAACTTCTTAATGGTGATGGAAATTACTTGTCAGCGCTTCATCTCTAGCCCAAATTTTATAGTGGCACGCTTCCTTTGTCTCTCTTCACTTTGAATTTCTATCGAGAAATCACACCTTCTTCATGCCTGTCACTGTCAATCTCCTCACGTTCATAGGCCAGCCATTTTGTGCACGGTCCCTTCTTGAATGTCCAACCCCAAAGGAAAGTTGTTGCACTATCCTCGCCTCAAGTTGAGCACCTTCGAGACAAAGGCTGCTTACTTTGGGTTGCAGGCTGACAGGGCAAATCTGAGTACCTTGCCTTTTGACACAAAGTCACTTTACTTTGGGTTACAACCCAAGGACACCTTTCTTTGCATTCTAATGCCCTATAGGCGCAATACGACTTCTTCTATACACTTCTTCTCCATAGATAAGAAAAAAACAAAAAAAAAATGTAAAAAATGTGGGTACCACATACCCCCTCCCTCAAATGTGAATGTCTCCACAAACATAGACCTCAGATGTCTTAGAGACCTCCGAGTCTATGGTCCAATATCTCCAAACTCTCCACCCATTTACTCAAGTGGAAAATGGTTGCACTTCCAAGTTTGGAAGTTGAATAGACCTATTGTTGTAAAGTTGAAGGACTCAATAGTTGAGGACCCCATCCATCTCAAATGCAGTTTTCTTGGAAAAAATATTTGGCAATTGTTGTATAACAAAACCAAATCTCCTTTGCAAATAATCACAAGCTTGATGTGCTTATCATGCTTGACTTTCCTCTATTCTTGTACTTCTTTTGTGGTTTGCATTGCATCACTTCTTTTCTCTTCTAACCACATTAGTTGATGGATCCAAAGATCCTAACTTTCTTCTTCCGACAATCGTCCTCACAAAGAATCCGATATGTTGGTACTTCAAATTCAACGGGTAGTATAGGGTGCAAGCCGTATGTCAAGAAGTATGGATTTTGCTTAGTTGTGATCTTTTCTATCATTCAATATGCCTACAATGCGGCTGGTAACTTTGTATCCTAATCATAAGCATAATTGATAGTCACCTTATTCAGAATTTTGCAGAGTAACCCATTTGCCTTTTCCGTTAAGCCATTTGCTTTTCGATTATAAGGAGTCGTCTTCCAATGTTTAATCTAGAAGTATTTGGTTAATGCCTCCATCATAGAGTTCAAGAAATGTGTTCCTCTATCACTAATCAATTCTAGAGGACATCCGTATTGAGAGATGATATTTCAAAAGAAAAATTCCGCCATTGTTTTTGCATCATCTCTTCAAGTTGCTTCCACTTTGACCATCTTGGTAGCATAGTCAATGCAAACCAAAATGTAGCATTTTCTTGTGACTCGGGTTACCGGTTATATCTATCCCACAAAATCAATTCCCCATTTCTCAAATGGGGCCAATGGTAAAATTGGTCTCAAAGGCCATTAGGAAGTAGCTGTCGGCTTTCTCATTCTCTAACAAGCATCACAACTTTGGATATGGGCATGCATGTCTTTGTAAAACTTCTTTAGAGTATTTTTCAGGGCATAGTGTCCTTCCAATGCTTTGGAGTGTAAAGACTCAATTACACCTCCAACTTCATATGACTCCAAGCATCACAAAAGTACTTTGTCTCTGCCCATCTTGAATAAAATGTTGTGCTTCAGCTGATACAGCCCTATTTTCTTGAGAAAGACTGCCCTCCGCTCCAAGTCCAGCCCTTCAAGACACTAGAGAGTATGTAGATAATGATATTTGGCTGCATACCTTGTACTTTGCATTGCTGTCAATTGATATAACTCCTCATCAGGGAACCGATCATCGATCTTCAATTCTTGGTCTTGAGTTTCCAACCTGGATAGGAAGTCTGCATTTGAATGCAAAGCTCCCTTCTATACTTGTACAATATATGTGAATTCTTGTAACAACAATATCCATCTTGCAATTTGCACGGACAAATCTGCCTTCTTGACTAAATGTTGCAATGTATAAATGATCAACATAGAAGACAAACTCGTATCCCAGTAGGTAGTGGTGATTTCTTGCAGGCATATACCATTCGGAGTGCTTCTCTTTCAATGGTTGAATAGTTCTTTTTTGAAACTGAAAGTTGTCGGTTGGCGTAATAGATGGAGTAATCCTTCTTCTTGTTGTTCTTCTGACTTAAGACTACTCCAATTGCCATGGACAAAGTATCCACATATACATGAAAAGGGGTGTCCCAATTTGGGGCCCTCATAATTGGTGCTTCAACCAGTTTCTTCTTCAATACTTGGAAAGCTTCTTGTTGATTTGCTTCCCACAAGTAGTCTTCAGATTTCTTCAGAAGCTTTGTAAGGGGTACAGCAAGCACCACATAGTTTGAAACAAAGTGTCTATAGTATCCAACATGTCCCAAGAAGGCTCTCAGCTCCCAAATGTTCTTTGGAGATTCCAAAGCTGAGATTACTTTAACCTTCTTGACATCAACTTCAATACCTTGGCTTGACACCCAATGCCCAAGAAGAATTCCCTCCTTCATTGCAAAGAAGTATTTCTTTGGGTGTAATGACAGACTGGAAAAACAACACCTTTCAAAATTTTAGCAAAGGTAATCTAAATGTACATCTCTTTGCCCAAACACACAAAAATCATCAATGAAGACTTCCACAAATTTGCACAAGAATCCTTGAAGATTGAATTCATCATCCGCTAGAAAGTAGTGGGAGCATTACACAACCCAAAGGGCATTTGATTGTAAGAAAAAGTGCCCCAATTGATAGTGAATGTGGTTTTGTCCTTGTCCTCTTCTTGAATGGATACTTGTGACAACCCAACAAATATCACTTTTGCGGTAATCGGGTAAGTAAAGTTTGTTCCCGCAGAGATACTAGTCAAAAATGTCCAAATACAAAGTCAAATAGTAACATGTAGTTCTTCTTGGTTGCGTCTTTAATCTCTCAAGTAGAAACCACACCCAGAAGAGAGTAACAAGCACTGATTCTCAGTCTTGTCATGAAGTAACACTCCTTAATCACAACTCCTTCAACTCTTTCCAAACAATCTTGATTGTGATGATTCAGGCTCTCCCAAAAATGACACTTCATTGCAAAACGACTTTGCCTCAGAATTGTGTTCCACGTCTTCACTGAACGCACAACTTCCTCAATTGAAATTGCTTCACATCAACTTTGCGCTGCATGCACAAATGTAGAATACTACCAACACTACAATTCCTCTCAGATATGTCAAGGCATTGCTTTGATTGCACTTCACTCAAGATCAAACACATAGAATGAAGATCAAGGCTATGGAACCCAACATCCAACAAACACTCTGACTTGCACTTCAAATTTCTCCACACACTCACAAACACAAACACAAAGTTGATACTCGGAATCAAGCTCAAGCGACAAGCACTACTTCTCAGCACTTTGCTTTATCTATTCTTAGAAATAATGAGCACTGAACAACATAATATTGTGAATGCTACTCTTAAATAGTGAAGCAATCGACAATTATCTTCCTAATGTACCTCTTCCTTATGACTCTACAAACCTGCAGATCTGAAATGACAATGCATCTCTTCATATCTGCCTATTCACATCTCAAATCAGTTACTAATCCGATCCGATGTCTACTTCTTCCTTGGCTTTCAAACCCAAACCCAAAGTAACTTTACTTCCTACTATCCTATCCTCGGGTTTCATAACTCCTACATCTTCTACCAAATCTAATAGTTCTCTTTCTTGATCTGAAATTTCACTAGTGGGCAATCTTTCTAACTCCTTATCTCCCGACCCACTCTTCTCTAATCTCCAATGGTAACTCCAAGGACATCTGCACTCCTACTTCATCTACTTCAGGTTTTGCTCTAACATCTTTCCGAAGTTTATCTATCTCCAACTTTACTAAGTCTAATCTGATTGTGATATTGTCTTCTACCTCCAATATCTTCCTATCTACACAAGTTTTGAGACTAATCAACAATGCGTTCAAATTGGTATCCTTTGCCTGTCTCTTCCTCATCTCCTACACCAACAACTTTAACTTGTACAGCCTTGTCTCCTCGATACATACACTGGCCTCTATACTCAACATTGCGTTCATCCTGATTACGATCTCCTTCAAGGGCTCCAGTCTCATCTTCCTCTCGCTCTCCCGATCTGCAAGCCAATCCTCTTGGTACATTGCCAATTCTCCTTTGAACTTGGCTTTCACAGTTTCCTTCTCCTTCTCCTTCTGTACAATCTTCTCCTCTTGATTACGAAGTAACTCTCACAATCTCTCTTCTTCCCTATATCTCACTGTCAACTATCATTGCCACAATTGCTTCTTCTCTACTACACTCTCTATCACCCTATTGAGCTCTTGTTCCTTCTCTGCTACTCTTGCCATAGCATGGATAATTTCTAGTCTCGAATAAGCAAAATGCTGCTTCAAGATCTCATATTCCATAATTTTTCCTTCCTTTGCTATGTCATTCTGCTTCACAAGTTCCTCTTGATACCTTGCTTCTCTCCTCAAGTTTTCTACCACTTGACTCTGCACTACTGCATCCACTTGCAATACTTCCCTTTCCTCGTCACCTTGGATTATACTCTTCTTCAATTCTGAGTTTTCTTCTTCTAGTCGTGCCAATTCTTGCAATACAATCTTCACCTCCAGACACTTTGACTGCATCTCCTTCTTCTTGTGTTCCAATTTCACCAACAGAGGACACACAACTTTGCGTAGGTACTCCACTCCGTCACTTGCATTTACTTCAACTTGCTGAGTGATCTCCTTCTTTACCTCTTCTTCTCTTGATACTTGCCTTCTTCTCTGTAGTTGTCGTATTGGAATAGATGCTTCACTCCTTGAACTGGCATTCTCTTCTTCCCTTACCTTGCTTGGACCCACTTCACACTTTGCCTTTTGCCTGGACCAAACTCCTCTCTGAATGGTAATCTTCTTCTCCTCCTGCTCGGGCACTTCGTCTTCTAATTTCACGTTACTCTCTTCCTCGAGCTCTATCCGGACTTCTTCTTCTGCTGTTGGTACCGATGTCATCTCCCCGCCTTCATTGCTGTCACTACTTGTATCTCCACTCTGTAGTGTGAGCTCGGGTTCTTCCTCGTGTTCCAAGTCTTTGGACTTGCACTCAGCTTTGCTTTTTGAGTCTTCTTCCAACAACGCGATTACCACCATACCTTTCCTTGGGTTTACTCTTCTGGTCTTCTGAGGTCTTGTTCTCTTGACGTCCTTGCCTTCTCCTTGTCGACTCCGCTTCTTTGACTTTGGAGTACTTATGTCCACCTGTGCACTCTTCTCCATCTGTGCATAGTACTCATCACTGCTTTGGATCTGAAGAATGTACTGCTGCTCCTCCATGTCAACCTCCTTTCTTAAGTCGGGATGAAAGTGCGACACCATTCTTTTGTGCTCTGCCGCATTGAGCAGATTCAGCCCAAGGTAGAAATGTACTGCAAATGGCACAATGTTATGTGGAGGTGATTTATCCCGCAAGTTCCACACCATCTGCCTCATTTGCCCACGGAAGCACCTCGCTCAGTTGATTGGCTCTCCTGCAAACATCTTATGGAAGAACACCGCTTGGTGCTTCATCACATAAGTTGTTCTCTCCGGCTTTAGGATTGCCATGAGAGCACTCACAACCCTTCTCTTGACTGGATCCTTGTAACTCTCTACTTTGTACTCATTCTTTGTATGCTTCAAAGAGAATGCATCCCTCACTTCTTGGGTTGCTTTGGCTACCTCTCCCTTCTTGAATTTTGTGAACAGTCTTTGAATTTCTTGAACAGTCCTTTCTTGAATTTCTTACCCCAAAGAAAAGTTTTTACACTATCCTCGCCTCGGGTTGAGCACCCCTCTGATACAAAGACTTCTTACTTCGGGGGCTGACAGGGCAAGTCCGAGTACTTTGCCTTATGACCCAAAGCCATGTTACCTTGGGTTCCATCCCGAAGACTCTTTTTGTTGCCTTCTTTGGCCATACATGCGCAATCCGACTTCTCTATACACTTCTCCTTCTCCATTTCAAAAAAAAAATATGTGGGTTCCACATACCCCCTCCCTCAAATGTGAGCGTCCCCACAAACATAGACTTCGAGTGTCTTAGAAACTTCCAAGTCTATGGTTCAATATCTCTGAACTCTCCACCCGTTTACTCGAGTGGCAAAAGGATTTCCTTCCAGGTCGACAATTTTTAATGGACCCATTTTCATAAAGATGAAGAACTTGATAAGGCCCCATCCATCTCAAATGCAACTTGCCTGGAAAAAATATTCGGCAATTGTCGTATAACAAAACCAAATCTCCTTTGTACACAACCATAGGCTTGATATGCTTATCATGCCTGACTTTCCTCCGTGCTTGTACTTCCTTTGTGGTTTGCATTACATTGTCTCTTTTCTCTTCTAACCACATTAGTTGATGGATCCAAAGATCCTAGCTTTCTTCCTCCGATAGTTGTTCTTCGCAAAGAATCCAATGTGTTGGTACTTCAAATTCAACTAGTAGTATGGGATGCAAGCCATATGTCAAGAAGTATGGAGTTTGTTTGGTTGTAATCTTTTCTGTTGTTTGATATGCCCACAACGTGGCTGGTAATTTTGTATCCCAGTCATAGGCATAATTGACAGTCACCTTATTCAAAATTTTGCAAAGTAACCCATTTGCCTTTTCTGTTAAGCCATTTGCTTTTGGGTTATAAGGAGTCGTCTTCCAATGTTTAATCTGAAAGTACTTGGTTAATGCCTCCATTACAAAGTTCAAAAAATGTGTCCCTCGGTCACTGACCAATTCCAGAGGACACCCATATTAGGAGATGATGTTTTGAAAGAAAAATTCCACCATAGTTTTGGCATCATCTCTGCGAGTTGCTTCAGTTTCGACCATCTTGGTAGCATAGTCAGCGCAAACCAAAATGCATTACTTCCTTGTGACTCGGGTCACTGGTTGAATGGGACTCACAAAATCAATTCCCCATTTCTCAAATGGGGCCAAGGGCAAAATTGGTCGCAAAAGCCATTGAGAAGTAGCCATTGGCTTCCCCATTCTCTGACAAGCATCACAACTTTGGATATGAGCATGTGTGTCTTTGTACATCGTAGGCCACCAATACCCCGCCAAAAGAATCTTCTTTACAGTATTCTTTAGAGCATAGTGTCCTCCTGATGCTTTGGAGTGTAAAGACTCAATCACACCTCCTACTTTGTATGACTCCAAGCATTGCTGAAGTACTTTGTCTTCACCCATCTTGAATAGAATGCTGTGCTTGAGCTGGTACGGCCCCATTTTCTTGAGAAAGACTGCCCTCTGCTCCGGGTCCATCCCTTCAAGACAATGGAAAGTATGCAGATAATGATATTTTGCTGCATACCTCGTACTTCACATTGCTGTTAATTGATATAATTCTTCATCAAGGAACCAATCGTTAATTTCCCACTCTTGGTCTTGAGTTTCTAACCAGGACTGTAACACCCATTTGTGCATGTGTGTGGTATTGTGATATTTAGCTTGATATTACAAGTACTTAAGAGATATTATTTATATAGAGATAAAGGATGGTTCTATATTAGTCATGGTTAGCTAAAGTTAGTCATAGCTAAGATAGATGGGACCTTACTTTAGAGGAAGTAGAAAAGATGAGCACCACTATTTTGGATTTTAGTGTGTTGACTTGGTATTATTCCTAGGTGTTTGGCTTTGAGGAAAGAGTTGAGAACTCTTGGGCCCGCAAGCCTTTTTGTTTTGGATTCTTCTTTAGTCCAAGGATAGCCCATGTGAAGGAATCCTTGACTTAGTGGTTGGGTCAAGATAAGACCACATGCTTAGGGGAATATGCCCATGTGAATGGATATTCCTTTCTACTTTTTGACTTTACTTGACTTTTAGTCTAGTAACTTGAGTTACTATGGTAATTAGTAACTTTGGTACGTAACTATTTCACAAGTATATAAACAAGGGGTGAGGAGGTACTCATCATCCTTTCATTTGCAACTATCTCTCTCTCATTGAGTTCTCTAGTGAGCAATGTCTTGAGTCTTGGAGTGTTAGCCTTGGAGGAGTATGATGGAGTTTGGGTTCCTTGCCTTCTTAGTCCATGGTGCGCTACCATAATAGCCATCAGAGGTTCATCCTGAGTGAGAGACATGCCGGCTCACAGGACAGGAAGTCCGCATTTGAATGCAAAGCTCCCTTCCTTACTTGTACAATATATGTGAATTCTTGTAACAACAAGATCCATCTTGCAATTTTCCCAGACAAATCTGCCTTCTTGACCAAAAGTTGCAATGCGTAATGATCAACATAGAAGACAAACTCATATCCCATAGGTAGTGGTGAAATTTCTTGCAGGCAAACACCATTTCAAGTGCTTCCCTTTCAGTCATCAAATAGTTCTTTTCAGAAACTGAAAGTTGTCGGCTGGCATAATACACCGGGTAGTCCTTCTTCTTCTTGTCCTTCTAGCTTAAGACGATGCCGATGGCCATGGACAAAGTGTCCACATATACATGAAAAGGGACATCCCAATTTGGGGCTCTCATAATTGGTGCTTCAACTAGTTTCTTCTTCAACACATGGAAAGCTTCTTCTTGATTTTCTTCCCACATATAGTCTTTGGATTTCTTCAGAAGGTTTGTAAGGGGTGCAGCAAGCACCGCATAGTATGACACAAAGCGTCTATAATATTTGACATGTCCCAAGAAGGCTCTCAGCTCCCGGATGTCCTTTGGGGATTCTAAAGCTGTGATTACTTTAACCTTCTCAACATCAACTTCAATACCTTGGCTTGACACCCAATGCCCCAGAAGAATTCCCTCCTTCATTGCAAAGAAGCATTTCTCTAGGTGTAATGACAAACCGACAAAATGATACCTTTCAAAAGTTTGGCAAAGGTAATCCAAATGTTCATCTCTTCACCCAAATACACAAAAATCATCAATGAATACTTCCACAAATTTGTGCAAGAAATCTTTGAAGATTGAATTCATCATCCGCTGGAAAGTAGCGGGAGCATTACACAACCCAAAGGGCATTTGATTGTAAGCAAAAGTTCCCCAATTGGTTGTGAATGTAGTTTTATCCTTGTTCTCTTCTTGGATGGATACTTGATTGTACCCTAAAAATCCATCAAGAAAGCTATAATAAGGTTGACTAGCTACTTGGTCTAGAATTGTATCGGTAAAAGGCAAGGGATGATGATCCTTCCTTGTGACTTCATTCAACTTACGGAAGTCTTGGCACACTCGGATCTTCCCTGATTTCTTCTTCGGGACAATGACAATGGGGGTCATCCATTCATTGCTTAAGACAGGGAAGATGATTCCGGCTCCTAAGTACTTGTCAATTTCATCTTTCACCAAAAGAGAGTACTTCAAGTTTAGATGGTATCGTCTCTGCCGAACTGGAACTGCACCTTTAACCAGATCAATCCGGTGTTCTCCAAATTCTTGTGGAATACCCGGCATTTGATCAATAGACCAGGCAAATACATCTTGGAATTCTATAAACAGGGCAGTGTATCCTGCCAACTCCTCCAAAGTGACTGTCTTCAAAATTTTTAAAATTTTCCTTTCAGTCAAAACAACATCTTGACAATCATCGGGGTTGATGACTCCTTCAACGTGGCTTACTCGGCTTAACCCGAGGCGAGCTGCCATCAAACTCCCTTCCTCCAAGTCAGGTTCACCCGAGGCAAGGTCATATGGATCTTTGTCTTTGACATCCACCTTGTAGTATTCCAAGTAATTGACTTGGACTTCATCTTCGGATTTGTCTTTGGATGAAGATGGTGAATCTTTGGATTTGTCCTCATCTTTTGACAAACTAGTTTCCCCAAGGTGTGGAACTTTTGTCCAACTCACAGTCACTAGCTTCTGATCTTTGGACAAAATGTCCTTGAATCATAACTTCTGCTGATGCCAATCCACCATAACTTGGGCACTGTACAACCAGGGATTTTTGATCAACAAAGGGTAACCAGTCTTAGTCACTAGGCGCAACACAATGTAATTCAATTTGAAGGACACCCCTCCAATGATTGTGGTAATGTTTGACAACATGCCCAAAGGCCGTCTCCTGGTTTGGTCTGCAAATTTCAAGACTCGGGGTGTTGGCTCAAACGCATGATACCCCAGTCAATTTGTAGTATCCTTGGTCATGACATTCACACCGGAACCCAAATCAATGGGTATTGATGTGATCATGCACCTTGCAATCTCCACATCAACCTCAATAGATCTCAGATCTTCTTGTTCAATATGATAAATAGTGGGCAGGTCCTTCTTTGACATCGACCTTACCTTCTTAAGGGCCAAATTCAGTTGCTTCTTGTACAACTTATTGTCTTCCCACAATTGCTTGAATGTAACATTGGCATTTGTGGTTGCCAAATCTGCAACAATATTGTATTGGGGTACTCCTCCCAATTTGACCGTCTTTGCCTTTGACTTTGGTTTTGAAGTCTCTCTATGTTCGATTTTGACTTCAAGATGTTTTAAAATGGTGACGGGATTGCTAGTGGCCTTAACCTGAGGTTCCTCGAGTTGGCCCACCTCGGCTTAGATCAGACCCTTTACTTCCGATTGGATGTCCACCGGAAAAATTGGAGGCTTTGTCTTTGTCTCCTCCTCCAAACTCAATTCCCGAGTTCTGAGTAGCGCCTCCTTAAGTTCTTTCTGCAAGGCTTTAGCTTTGGCTTTAGATATGATCTTTTCCTCCTTGGCAGAAAGAATTGCCTTTGGCCGCAGTCTCTTTGCCTTTCTAGACGACGAGGTCAAACTCAACTCTTCAAGGTCATGCTTCTTCTTACTTGCATGTATCTCAACCTTCAAAATTTCAAGGTCCGGCCATATTCCTCTTCCAAGGCCGGACTCCCTTCCTGAGGTTTCTCCTCCTCAAGCGTGATGCAATTTACATTGGTATCCCCCTTTGCTTGAATTGCTGCACGCTTAGCAAGGGTATGTACATATTTTACAAGCGGCTTTCAGTTTGGTGGGTGCGGGCATTGGTTGCTTGTATGGCCTGATCTTTTACAATTTCCACACAAGGGAATGTACCCGATTTGCCTTCTTGGCTCCGGACAGTTTGGAGACCAATGTTCCATCAAGCCACAATTGTAACATGCTCTGGGTGCAACATTCTGAGGTTGATTTTAGTTGCTCATTGGTGGTCTTTGTGGAGGAGCATTGGGGTTATACTCCCTTGGTCCATACCTCGGACCTTGATACAATGTGCTAGCCTGAGGCTATACCTCTTGGGTTTGGTACACAACCTCTTCTTCCTCTTCTTGGTTCCATCCCGGAACCCAATCAATCTACTGCACCGGGAATGCATTACAAGTATTGCATTCCGTGTTTGCATGGCCCAACTTGCCACATGCGGTGCACCATACGGTCAATCTGCCAAATGCTGGGGCCTTCCTTTTGTCTTTAGCCCCAATCATCTGGATCTTAAAATCCAAAAACTCCTTGATGAGAGCGTCCAACTTGGTATCCACCTTATGTACACTCTTTGCTGGAGGAGTCACTGGTTTCTTACTCCCATGTCTTCTTACTCATCTTGGCTTTGATTCTTCTTTGGATTCCAAAGGAGAGCTCAAAGATGTGGAGGATTCCTCCAAAGAAGAGGATGTACTACGAGAAGCTCTCCTTCTGGGCTTCTTGCCTTTCTTCTCCCAATTTCTTTGATTGCCGGCAGAGTGAGAGTGAGCCATCTTGTAGAGGGCAACATGTTTGAGTACCTTGTCAAGGGAAGTAATGTTCCTCTCCCTTGAAAAGATTCAAATCTTTGGTGAAAGTCCTCCCAGGAACCAAGTAATGGCTTGGGCATCGGAGTACCCACCACCCCTGATTGCTTCGGGACTCGGTTTAAGAGTGCCATGAACCGCTCAGAGTAGTCTCTCAACTTTTCCTTCTTGCCTCGGTCTAAATCATTGAGTGCCGCAAAGACACTCATATCGTAATCAACCTCCCGGAATCATTCCAAGAAGTTGTTTCTCAAGTCCGCCCAGTCTGCCGGTACAAACCCCTTTTGGGTCACATGGGTGTACCAGCTCCGAGCTTTTTTTTCAAAGGAGACTTGGGAAAATCTGCAGTCGATCCGCCGAGTCATGCTCCTTGTTAGCAAAGGAGATGACTTCAAATTCTTTCATGAATTCATCAAGGTCTTCGTCTTGTTCTGTCCCCTTATACTTTTGATAAGTGTGTCGGGTGATAGGCAACAAAGTCATTGTTTGATGCAATGGGATTGGCTAGAGTAGATTTGAACTTGACAGAACCAAGGAATTGGCTAGAATTGACGCCGTGTTGTCAGCCCAGGGATTCCAATTTGTCAAATTCAAGGTAGGGTCTTCTTCAACAATTCTTCTATGAGGGTGTTGACTTCAACCCGGTTGGAAGACTCAAGCTCAACACCTTTGATGTGTTCTTCAAAATTCCTTTGGGACAACCAAGGAATTGTTCGTAGAAGATGTTGACACTCTTCTTCCGTTAGTGTCTGTGCTGTCTTTTCTCAAACAAAGTTCTTTAAGGATGTGACTTCCTTTACAGCTCTAGAGGAAGTCGGTGTATTGGGCCGTAATGCATATGTCTGGCCACTTGAGTCTTTCTTCTTCTTGGACGAAGAGGGAGATGCAAAGTAGCCTTGCCAACCGCCTTGGGGTTTCTTGTGGTCAAGTTCTCACAAGGCTTCTTGCACTTTGTGAAGGAGTTGAAAGTCCAACGCCTCTTGTTCGGTTCGTCAAAAGTGGATTGGACCTTCAGACATTCATCTTCTTCATGCTGCAATGCTCGTCTTCAAACTCTCTCTTCCTGTTGTTCTCTCGATGCAAACATTCATATTGCTTTGATACCCAGTTTTGAATTTGGCTTTGTATTCTTCCACTTTTGAGATTTGTATCCCCAGCAGTGGTGCCGCCAAAAATCATGTGACAACCTAGCAAATATCACTTTTGCGGTAATCGGGTAAGTAAAGTTTGTTCCCGCAAAGATACTAGTCAGAAATGTCCAAATACAAAGTCAAACAATAACATGTAGTTCTTCTTGGTTGCTTCTTTGATCTCTCAAGTAGAAACCACACCCTGAAGAGAGTAACAAGCACTGATTCTCAGTCTTGTCACGAAGTAACACTCCTTAATCACAACTCCTTCAACTCTTTCCAAACAATCTTGATTGTGATTATTTAGGCTCTCCTGAAAACAACACTTCACTGCAAAACAACTTCACCTCAGAATTGTGTTCCACGTCTCCATTGAAGGCACAAATTCCTCCATTGAAATTGCTTCACATCAACTTTGCAATGCACTTGTGTTCCAATTTCACCAACAACGGATACAAAACATTGCGCAAGTACTCCACTCCGTCACTCGCAACTACTTCAACTTGCAAAGTGATCTCCTTCTTTACCTCTTCTTCTCTTGATACTCGCCTTCTTCTTTGCAGTCATTGTATCAGAATGGACGCTTCACTCCTTGAACTGACATTCTACTCTTCCCTTTCCTTGCTTGGAACTGCTTCACACTTTGCCTTTTGCCTAGACCAAACTCCTCTCTAAATGGTAATCTTCTTCTCCTCCTGCTCAGGCACTTCGTCTTCTAACTTCACGTTACTCTCTTCTTTGAGCTCCATCCGGACTTCTTCTTCTGCTGTGGGTACCAACGTCATCTCTCCGCCTTCATTGCTGTCACTACTTGTATCTCCACTTTGTAGTGTGAGCACGGGTTCTTCCTCACGTTCCGAGTCTTTGGACTTGCACTCGGCTTTGCCTTCCGAGTCTTCTTCTGACCACACAATTACCACCATACCTTTCCTTGGGTTTACTCTTCTGGTCTTCCGAGGTCTCGTTCTCTTGATGTCTTTGCTTTCTCCTTGTCGACTCCGCTTCTTTGACTTTGGAGTACTTACGTCCACCTGTGCACTCTTCTCCGTCTGCGCATAGCACTCATCACTGCTTTGGATCTGAAGAATGTACTGCTACTCCTCCGTGTCGACCTCCTTTCTTAAGTCGGGATGAAATGTGACACCATTCTGTTGCACTCCGCCGCATTGAGCAGATTCAGCCCAAGGTAGAAATGTGCTGCAAATGGCACAATGTGATGTGGAGGCAATTTATCCCACAAGTTCCACACCATCTGCCTCGTTCGCCCATGGAAGCACCTTGCTCAGTTGGTTGGCTCTCCTGCAAACATCTTATGGAAGAACACCACTTGGTGTTTCATCACATAAGTCATTCTCTCCGGCTTCAGGATTGCCATGAGAGCACTCATGACCCCTCTCTTGACCGAATCCTTGTAACTCTCTACTTTGTACCCATTCTTTGTACGCTTTGAAGAGAATGCATCCCTCACTTCTTGGGTTTCTTTGGCTACCTCTCCCTTCTCCAAGAATGTGGCACCCTGCTCCATGCCTACCTCTCTCATGAGTACTTATCTCCAATCTGACTCCATCCAACGAGCCGGATTTCCTCTCTTCCACTCTTTCTCAAGGCCATCGAGACATTTACTCTCAATTATCTTGGTCATGAATTGTGGAAAACTAACGTTCCAGTTCCATGCCAGGAATGTGATCCAAAGTTGGCTCAAGACTTCATTCCTTGCGATCACATCTTACCTCCGAATTGCATGATTTCTCACTATGAATTTGGAGTTCTTCTTTCCTCCTCCCATCTTTCTTTCTTCCTCACTGTCTCTCGGGTTAGCTCTCTCAAATTCTCCTCTACACACCAGCACATCTTCAACTCTACTTCCCTTCCCACGATCTCCTATAGGATGACTCCTCAACGGCAAAGGAAAATTGCTTGACATTGCTTTGTTGTTAGCCCAATTTTTATAGTCAGGCCTTCTTTGTCTCTCTTCAATTTGAGTTTCTACCAAGAAATCACACCTCTTGCATGCGCTTGTCACTGTCAAGTGTACTTCACGAGTATGACCGCCGGTTTTGAACGGTCCCTTCTTGAATTTCTCGACCCAAAATAAAGTTGTTACACTGTCCTTGGCTTGGGTTGAGCACCCCCCGATACAAAGACTTCTTACTTTGGGTTGTATGCTGATAGGGCAAGTCTGAGTACTTTGCCTTATGATTCGAAGCTATGTTACCTTGGGTTTCATCCCAAAGACTCTTTTCTTTGCCTTCTTCGGCCATACAAGTGCAATCTGACTTCTCTATACACTTCTTCTCCATTTCAAAAAAAACAAAAAATGTGGGTACCACAATACTTGATTGTACCCTAAAAATCCATTGAGAAAACTGTAACAAGGGTGACTAGCTACTTGGTCCAAAATTGTATTGGTAAAAGGAAAGGGATGATGATCCTTCCTTGTGACTGGATTTAACTTGCGGAAATCTTGGCACACTTGGATCTTCCCAGTTTTCTTCTTGGGGACAATGACAATAGGTGAAACCCATTCATTGCTTAAGACGGGAAAGATTATGCCGGCCCCCAAGTACTTGTAGATTTTGTCTTTCACCAAAAGCAAGTACTTTGGATTCAAGCGGTATTGTCTCTGCCAAACCGGAGCTATGCCTTCAACAAGATCAATCCGGTGTTCTCCAAATTCTCCAAATCCAAATCCAAATCCAACTCCAAATCCGGCATTTGATCAATAGACCAGGCGAGTACATCCTGGAATTCTAAAAATAGGGCAGTGTATCCTACCAACTCCTCCGAAGTGATTGTCTTCAAAATTTTCAAAATGTTTCCTTCGGTCAAGACAATATCTTGATAGTCATTGGGGTTGATGAATCCTTCAACATGACTCACTCGGCTTAATCCAAGTTGAGCTGCCATCAAACCCCCTTTCTCCAATTCATGTTCACCCGAGGCTAGGTCATATGGGTCTTTGTCTTCTACGTCCACCTCGTAACATTCCAAGTAATTGACTTGGACTTTCTCTTTGGAGTCTTCTAAGGACAAAGAAAAAGTCTCTTTGGATTCATCCTTGTCTTTTGACAAACTTGTTTCCCCAAGATTGGGAACCTTTGTCCAACTCACAATCACTAGCTTTTGATCTTTGGACAAAATATCTTTGAACCATAGCTTCTGTTCGTGCAAATCCACCACAACTTGGGCACTGTACAACTAGGGTCTTCCGATTCAACAATGGGTAACCAATTTTGGTCATTGGTTGCAACACAATGTAATTCAACTTGAAGGGCACTCCTCCAATGATTGTGGTAATGTTTGACAGCATGCCCAATGGCTGTCTCCTGGTTTGGTCTACAAATTTCAAGACTCGGGGTGTTGGCTCAAACGTATGATACCAGCCAATTTGCAATATCTTTGGTCATGACATTCACATTGGAACCCAAATCAATGGGTATTGATGTGATCTCACACCCTGCAATCTCCATATCAACCTCGAGAGATCCCAGATCCTCTTCAATATGATAAATGGCAGGCAGGTCTTTCTTAAACATCACTCTTACTTTCTTGAGGGCAAAATTAAGCTGCCTCTCATACAGCTTATTGTCTTCCCACAATTGCTTAAATGTGATGTTTGCATTTGTGGCTGCAAATCTGCTACAATATTGTATTGAGGTACCTCTCCTAATTTCACCATCTTCGCCTTTGGCTTTGGGTTCAAAGTCTTTCCATGTTCAAATTTGACTTTGGGATGCTTCATGATGGTGATGGAGGTACTAGTGGTCTTGACCCGGGGTTCCTCGGGTTGGCCCACCTCGGCTTGGATCAGATCCTTTACTTTGGATCAGATGTCCGCGTGAAAAACTAGAGGCTTTGTCTTTGTCTCCGTCTTTGTCTTTGTCTCTTTCTTCATCTCCTGCTCCAAACTTAGTTCCCAATTTCTGAGTACCGCTTCTTTGAGCTCTTTTTGCAAGGCTTTAGCTTTGGCTTTTATGAGGATCTTTTCCTCCTTGGCAGAAAGGATTGACTTTGGGTGTAGTCTCTTTGCCTTTTGTGAGGATGAAGAGGTTGTACTCAGTTCTTCGGGATCACGCTTCTTCTTACTTGCGCATGTCTTAACCTTCAAAATTTTGAGGTCCGGCCATTCTCCTTCAGAGGCCAGGCTGCCTTCTTGAGGTCTCTCCTCCTCAAGTGTTATACAATTTACATTGGTGTCACCCTTTGCTTGAACCACAACATGCTCAGCCGGGGTCTGTACATAATTTATAGGCGGCTTTGGGTTTGGTAGATGAGGGCATTGGTTGCCCAAATGACCCGATCCCTTACAATTCCCACATAGGAGAACATACCTAACTTGTCATCTTGGCTCTAGACAATTTGGAGACCAATGTTCCATCGAGCCACAATTGTAACATGCTCCGGGTGCAACATTTTGAGGTCAATTTTGCTTGCTCATCAATGGTCTTTGTGGGAGAGCATTGGGATTATACTCCCTTGGTCCATACCTTGGACCTTGGTACAATGAGCTTGCCTGAGGTAGTACCTCTTGAGTTTTGTACACCGCCTCCTCTTCCTCTTCCTGATTCCATCCCAAAACCCAATCAATCTATTACACCGGAAATGCATTACAAGTATTGCATTTTGTATTTGCATGGCCTGACTTGCCACACGCGATGCACCATACATTGGATCTGCCAAATGATGGAGGCTTCCTTTGGTCCTTCACCCCAATCATCTGGATCTTAAAATCCAAAAACTCCTTTATGAGGGCATCCAGCTTGGTATCGGCCTTATGTACACTCTTTGCTAGGGGTGTCAATGGTTTCTTACCCTCAAGTCTTTGTATTCTTCTTGGCTTTGATTCTTCTTTGGATTCCAAGATGTGAGAGTGAGCCGCCTCATAGCGGGTGACATGTTTGAGTATTTTTATCCAGGGAAGTTACATTCCTCTCCTTGGTAAAGATCCAAATCTTTGGTGAAAGTCCTCCCAAGAACCAGGTAATGGCTTGGGCATCGGAGTAACCCACCACACTCGATTGCTTTGAGACTTGGTTCAAAAGTGACATGAACCGCTCTGAGTAGTCTCTCAACTTCTCCTTCTTTCCTCTATCCAAATCGTTGAGCACCATAAAGATGCTTGTGTCATAGTCAACTTCCCAAAAGCGTTCTAGGAAATTGTTTCTCAAGTCCACCCAATCCACCAATACAAACCCCTTCTGAGTTACATGGATGTACCAACTCTGAGCTTTCTTTTGGAGCAAACTTGGGAAAATTTACAAGCAATCTGCCAAGTCATGTTCCTTGTTGGCAAAGGAGATGACTTTGAATTCTTCAATGAATTCATCAGGGGCTTTGTCTTGTTTTGTCCTCTTGTACTTTTGGTAGGCGTGTCAAGTGACAGGTAACAAAGTCATCGTTTGACTAGGTGGGATTGGCTATGGTAAGTTTGAACTTGACAGAACTGAGGAGCTGGCTAGTATCAACGCCATGTTGATAGCCTAGAGGTTCCAACTAGTAGGGTCTTCCTGCAACAATTTTGTCTATGCAATGTTTGTCTTCAAACTCTCTCTTCCCATTATTCTCTCAATACAGACATTCATATTGCTTTAACACCCAGATTTGAAATTGGCTTTGTATTCTTCCACTTCCAAGATTTTTATCCCCGGCAGCGGTGCCACAAATCATGTGACAACCTAGAAAATATCCCTTTTGTGGTAATTAGGTAGGAAAAGTTCCTTCCCACATAGATACAATTCAGAATTGGTCAAATACAAAGTCAAATGTCACAATGTAGTTCTTCTTGGTTGTGTCTTTAATCTCTGAGGTAGAAACCACACCTAGAAGAGAGTAACAAGCACTGATTCACAGTCTTGTTACAACAATTTGTCACACATAATCACAACTCCATCAAATCTTTCCAAACAATCTTGATTGTGATGATTCAGGCCTTCCCAAAAATGGCACTTCACTGCAAAATAATTTTGCCTCAGAATTGTGTTCCACCCCTCCACTAAAGGCACAACTTCCTTGATTGAAATTGTTTCACATTAACTCTGCATTGCACTCACAAATGCAAAATACTACCAACACTACAATTCTTCTCAGATCTGTCAAGGCATTGCTCTGATTGCACTTCACTCAAGATCAAACACACAAAATAAAGATCAAGGCTACAAAATCTAACATCTAACAAGCACACTGACTTGCATTTTGAAATTCTCCACACACTCACAAACATGGACACAAAATTGATACTAGAAATTAAGCTCAAACAATGAGCACTACTTCACAACACTTTGCTTTATCTTTTCTTAGAAATTGTGAGTGTTGACCAACATATGACTGCAAGTGCCACCTTTAAATAGTGAAGCAATCGACAATTACTAACAACTATACTGTTCTACAACAACTTTCCTAACTTGTAGATCCAAAATGACAAACCACCTCTTCATATCTGCCTCTTCAAATCTCAAAACTGTTTCTACTATGATCCGATGTCAACTTCTACCTCGGCTTCAAATCCCAAAGTAACTTCACTCACTACTCTATCGTCAGGTTTCACAACTACTAATTCCTCTACCAATTCTACTAATTCTTCACTCTAATCTACAATTACACTAGCAGGTAATCTATCTAACTCTTTATCTCCCGACCCTCTCTTCTCTAACATCTATGATGGTAACTCCAAAGATATTTGGACTCCTATGTCATCTTCTTTGGGTTTTGCCCTTACATCCTTCTAAAGTTTATCTATCTCCAATTTTACAAAGTCTAATCTAATCATGATATTATCTTCCACTTCTAATATCTTCATAACTACACAAGTTTTGAGACTAATCACCAAGGCATTCAAGTCTTTATCCTTTGCATTTCTTTGCCTTGTCTCTTGCACCAAAAACTTCAACTCATGCAATCTTGTTTCTCAATCCGGATGCTGGCTTATGTTCTTGGCATTGTATTCATCTTTGTTACAATCTCCTTCAATGGCTCAAGTCTTATTCTTCTTTGCCGTTCTCTATTTGCAAGCCAATCTTCCCTATAAATTGCTTGTTTTGCCTTGAACTCGGCTTTCATTGTCTCCTTTTCCTTGTCCTTTTGCACAATCTTCTCCTCCAAATTACGGAGTAACTGCCGCAATCTTTCTTCTTCTCTATACCTCACTATCAACTCTCTTTGCCAGAGCTGCTTCTTTTCCTCTACACTCTCCATCACTCTATCAAGCTCTTGCTCCTTCTTTGCCACTTTTGCCATAGCATGAATAATTTCTAATCAAGAATCAGCAAACTGCTGTTTCAAGATTTCATACTTTGCTATCTGCCTTTCTTTTGCTATGACATTTTGCTCTATGATTCTTTCTCTACTTCCCACTTCTCTCTTCAAGTTTTCAATTACTTGATTCTGTACTACTGCATCTACTCATAGTACTTCCCTCTCTTCCTCACCTTGGATTACACTCTTCTTCAACTCCGAGTTCTCTTCCTCTAATTGTGCTAACACTTGCAATACTATCTTCACCTCCGGACACTTTGATTGCATCCTATTCTTCTTGTGCTCCAACTTTACTAAAAACATGCACACAATCTTCCGTAGATACTCTACTCCTTTACTTGAGTTCATCTTGACTTGCAGACTTTTCTCCTTCTTTGCCTCTTCTTCACTCAACACTTGCCTCCTCAACCACAATCACCTTATTGGGATGGATTCTTTACTCCTCAAACTTCCACTCTCCACTTCTCTTACCTCACTTTGTCCCGCTTCTTACTTTGCCTTACTTCTGGAGCAAACTCCTTGTTGAATGGTCACCCTCTTCTCCTCTTGCTCTGGAACTTCTTCTTCTACATCCAGGTTATAGTCTTCTTCTATTTCCATCTTTCCTTTGTCCTCCTTGGGTACTAATTGCACCTCCCTTCCATTTTCACTCTCACTCCTCATTTCCCCACTTTGCAATGTGAATTCAGGTTGTCCTTGTCTGAGTCTTCTTCCTTGCACTCGGGCTTTCCTTCTAACTTCTCTTCAGATGACGTGATTACCACCAAGCCTCTCCTTGGGTTTACGTTCCTCATCTTCCGGGGCCGCTTCTTCTTCTTTGCCTTGTTGACTCCGGAGTGTTCACCTTCAACTACACACTTTGCCCATCTGTGCATAGTACTCGTCATTGCTCCTTATCTGCAAGATGTACTGCTGCTCCTCCGCATCAGCAATTTTTCTCAAATTAGGGTAGAAGTGTGATACCATCTTGTGTCTCTTTGCCGCATTTAGCAAGTTTAATCCCAAATAGAAGTGGGCTGTAAACGGCACAATGTATTGTGGAGGCGACTTGTCTTGCAAGTTCCACACCATCTATCTTGCATGCTGATGAAAACACTTTGCCCGATTGATTGGCTCCCTTGCAAACATCTTGTAGAAGAATACCGCTTGATGTTTCATCACATAAGTGGTTTGCTCCGGCTTCAAGATAGCCATCATTGCTGCAACAATGCCTCTCTTCATCGGGTCCTTATAGCTCTTCACCTTGTAGCCATTCTTTGTGCATGTTGAAGAGAAGGTATCTCTCACCTCTTGGGTTTCTTCAACTACTTCTCCCTTCCCCAAGAATGTGGATCCCTACTTATCACCCGCCTCTCTTCCAAGTACTAACCTCCAATCCAACTCTATCCATCGAGCCGGATTTCCTTCTCCCTTGGGGCCATCAAGACACTTACTCTTGATGATCTCAATCATGAAACCTGGAAAGCTAATGTTCCAATTCCATGCCAAGAATGTGATCTAAAACCTGCTCAAAACTTTGATTCTCACAATCACATCTTACCTCTGAATTGCATGATTTCTCACTACAAATTCAGAGTTCTTCTTCCTACCTCCCATCTTTCTCACTTCCACTTTGGGTTGGGATCTTCTCTTCCTATTGATTCCTGGACTAACTCTCCTGACTTCCTCTCTACACACCAATGGGTCTTCGACTACACTTCCCTTCCCATGATCTCCCGCAAGATGACTTCTTAATGGTGATGGAAATTACTTATCATTGCTTCATCTCTAGCGTGAATTTTATAGTGGTGTGCTTCCTCCGTCTCTCTTCACTTTGAATTTCTATTAAGAAATCACACCTTCTTCATGCTCTTGTCATTGTCAATTTCTTCCCATTCATAGGCTAGCCTTTTTGTGCACAATACCTTCTTGAATGTCCAACTCCAAAGAAAATTTGTTACACTATCCTTGCCTTGGGTTGAGCACCCTTGAGATGAAGTCTCCTTACTTCAAGTTGCAGGGTGACAAGGCAAATCCGAGTACCTTGCATTCTGACACAAAGTCACTTTACCTTGAGTTACAACCCGAGGACACCTTTCCTTGCCTCCTAATGCCCTATAGGCGCAATACAACTTCTTTTGTACACTTCTTCTCCATAAATAACAAAAAAAAAAACAAAAAAACAAAAAATGTGGGTACCATAGACACCTAAGAATAGTCAGTCCCAAGATGGAAAGTTTGTTGAGAAGGTAGCCATAGAGTGAACCTTGAAGGGAGATGAGTCCCAAGATGGGAAGTTTGGCAAAAAGGCAACCATGGAGCAAGCTTGGAAGAAAGATGAGTCCTTGGAAGGGGAAGTTGGTTAGTAAAGCAGCCATAGAGCAAGCTTTGGAGGAAGATAAGTCTGTATTCGCGGTGTGGATCAAGCCTATTGCACAAGAACAATCTAAGGAGAGCCAAGAGCCTCATCAAGTAATGGTTCATCGGATAGTTCAAGAGTTTACGGACATGTTTCTGGATGATTTGCCAAAGGGATTACACTCCGATTGAGGTATGCCTTCAAGATTGAGTTATTGTCAAGGAGTACTCCAATAAGTAGACCGATCTATCGGCTCTCACCAAAGGAGTTAGAGGAGTTGCAAACAACACTTACAGAGTTGTTGGAGAAGGACTTTGTACAACATAATACCTCTCCTTGGGGAGCACGGTACTATTTGTTCCAAAGAAGGATGGAAGACTTCATTTTTGTATTGATTACCGTGGGTTCAATAAGCAAACTATGAAGAATGCATATCCCTTGCCTCGGATTGATGACTTGCTTGATCAACTAAGTGGAGCACATTAATTTCCCAAGTTGGATCTTTTTAGCGGCTATTGGCAAATTCTTATTGATAGAGAGGATGTACAAAAGACTGCCTTTTGCACAAGGAATGGGTATTTTGAGTGGAGAGTTTTACCTTTGAGACTCACTAATGCTCCAGAGCAGTCTTCATGGATCAGATACATAAGGTGTTGGATGGACTATTGGATTGGTCCATGTGGTGCCCACATTTTTTGTTTTTCTCAAAATAAAGGAGAAGAAGTGTATAGAGAAGTTGGATTGCGCTTGTATGGCCAAAGAAGGCGAAGAAAAGAGTCTTTGGGATGAACCCCAAAGTAAAGTGACTTTGGGTCATAAGGCAAAGTACTCGGAAATGCGCTGTCAGCATACTACCCAAAGTAAATTGTCTTTGTATCAGGGGGAGCTCAACCCGAGGCGAAGACAGTCTAACAACCTTTCATCGGGGCAAGAAATTCAAGAAGGGGCCGTTTTAAAATAGGTGGCCCATATGCGCAAAGGTTGATTGACAGTGACAAGTGCATGCCAGAGGTGTGATTTCTTGGTAGAAACTCAAATCAACAAAAGATGAAGAAGCACAACTCTATAAAAATCAAAACTGCAACAACGAAATGTCGAGTAATTTTCCTTCGCCGCTGAGAAGTTGTCTTGCAGGAGATTGGGGAAAGGGAAATAAAGTTGGTACGTGTTAGTGCGCAAGGGCAAAGTCACAAGAGTGAAATCGAGAGAAAGTGAGAAGGTAGAAGAGATGGGAGGAGGGAAGAAGAATTCCAAATTCATATTGAGAAATCATGCAATTTGGAGGTTAGATGTGATAGCAAGGATCAAAGTCTTGAGCCGACTTTGGATCACCTTTCTGGCATGGAACTGGAATGTAAGTTTTCCAGGATTCATGACAGAAATCATCAAGAGTAAGTGTCTCGATGGACCCAAGGAAGAGGGGAAGAGAGGAAATCCAACTTGCTGGACAGAGTTGGATTGGAGACTTGTACTCGAGAAGGAAGCAAGCTCGGAGCAAGGAGCTACGTTCTTGGGAAAGGGAGAGATAGCCCAGGAAACTCAGGAGGTGAGAGATGCCTTCTCGTCAAAACGGACAAAGAATGGGTACAAGGTTGAGAGCTACAAAGACCCTGTGAAGAGAGGGATTGTGAGTGCTCAAATGGCTATCCTGAAGCCAGAGAGAACCACTTATGTGATGAAACACCAAGCGGTGTTCTTCCATAAGTTGTTTGTAGGAGAACAAATCAATTGGACGAGGTGTTTTCACGGGAGAATGAGGCAGATGGTGTGGAATTTGTGGGATAAGTCACCTCCACACTACATTGTGCCATTTGCAGCACACTTCTACCTTGGGCTCAACTTGCTGAACTCGACGGAGCGGACTCGGATGGTGTCGCATTTCCATCGGGATGTTTGAAAGGAGGTCAATGTCAAGGAGCAGCAGTACATCTTGCAGATCAGGAGCACTGACGACTACTACGCAAAGACAGGGAAGAACGTGGAGGTCATAGTGAGTACCCCAACAAAGAAGAGAGGTCGGCAAGGTGAAGCCAAAGAAAGCCGAGTGGGGCATCGGGTGTCAAGCCGAGGTATTGAAGTCGATGTTGAGAAGGTCAAGATAATTGCAGCTTTGGAATCCCCGAAGAACATGAGGGAGCTGAGAGCCTTCTTAAGACATGTCGGATATTACAGACGCTTTGTGTCAAACTATGCAGTACTTGCTGCGCCACTTACAAAGCTTCTGAAGAAATCCAAAGACTATCTGTGGGAAGCAAATCAAGAAGAAGCTTTCCAGGTATTGAAGAAAAAGTTGGTTGAAGCACCAGTTATGAGGGCCCCAAATTGGGACATCCCTTTTCATGTATATGTGGACACTTTGTCCATGGCCATCGGAGTCATCTTAAGTCAGAAGGACAAGAAGAAGAAGGACTACCCGGTGTATTATGCCAGCCGACAACTTTCAGTCTCTAAAAAGAATTATTCGACGATTGAAAGAGAAGCACTCGGAATGGTGTATGCCTACAAGAAATTTCATCATTATTTGTTGGGGTATGAGTTTGTCTTCTATGTGGACCATTACGCATTGCAACATTTGGTCAAGAAGGCAGATTTATCAGGACAAATTGCAAGATGGATCTTGTTGTTACAAGAGTTCACGTATACTGTACAAGTAAGGAAGGGAGCTTTGCATTTGAATGCGGACTTCCTGTCCAGGTTAGAAACTCAAGACCAGGAGTGGGAAATTGACAATTGGTTCCCTGACAAAGAGTTGTATCACTTATCAGCAATGCGAAGTACAAGGTATGTAGCTGAATATAATTATCTGAATACTCTCCATTGTCCTAAGGGGATGGACCCAAAATAGAGGGCAGTCTTTCTCAGGAAAATGAGGCCGTACCAGCTTAAACACAGCATTTTATTTAAGATGTGCAAAGACAAAGTACTTTGGCGATGCTTGGAGTCATACGAAGTAGGAGGAGTGATTGAATCTTTACACTCCAAATCATCGGGAGGACACTATGCTCTGAAGAATATTGTAAAGAAAATTCTTTTGGCAGGGTATTGGTGGCCTACAATGTACAAAGATGTGCATGCTCATATCCGAAGCTGTGATGCTTGTCAGAGAATAGGGAAGCCGACGGCTACTTCTCAATGGCCTTTGAGACCAATTTTGCCTTTGGCCCCATTCGAGAAATGGGGAATTGATTTTGTGGGTCCCATTCAACCAGTGACCCGAGTGACAAGAAAGCGCTACATTTTGGTTTGCACTGACTATGCTACCAAGATGGTCGAAGCGGAAGCAACTCGCAGAGATGATGCTAAAATTGTGGCGGAATTTTTCTTTCAAAACATCATCTCCCGATATGGGTGTCCTTTGGAATTGGTCAGTGACCGAGGAACACATTTTTTGAACTCTGTAATGGAGGCGTTAACCAAGTACTTTCAGATTAAGCATCGGAAGATGACTCCTTACAACCCAAAAGCAAATGGCTTAACGGAAAAAGTAAATGGGTTACTCTGTAAAATTTTGAATAAGGTGACTGTCAATTATGCCTATGACTGGGATACAAAATTACCAGCCATGTTATGGGCATATCGAATGACAGAGAAGATTACAACCAAACAAACTCCGTACTTCTTGACATATGGCTTGCATCCCATACTGCCAGTTGAATTTGAGGTTCCGACATATCGGGTTCTTTGTGAAGAACGAATGTCGGAAGAAGAAAGTCAGGATCTTCGGATTCATCAACTGATGTGGTTAGAAGAGAAAAGAGATGATGCAATGCAAACCACAAAAGAAGTACAAGCACAGAGGAAAGTCAGGCACGATAAGAGAATCAAGCCTGTGACTGTACGAGAAGGGGATTTGGTTTTGTTATATGACAATCACCGAATATTTTTTCTAGGCAAGTTGCATTTGAGATGGATAGGTCCCTATCAAGTTCTTCATCTTTACGAAAATGGGTCCATGCAGCTCGTAGACTTGGAAGGTAATCCTTTTTCCACTTGAGTAAATGGGTGGAGAGTTTGGAGATATTAGACCATAGACTCGGAAGTTTCTAAAACACTCAAGGTCTATGTTCACAAGGACGCTCACATTTGAGGGAGGGGCTATGTGGTGCCCACATTTTTTGTTTTTCTCAAAATAAAGGAGAAGAAGTGTATAGAGAAGTCAGATTGCACTTGTATGGCCAAAGAAGGCAAAGAAAAGAGTCTTCGGGATGAACCCCAAAGTAAAGTGACTTCGGGTCATAAGGCGAAGTACTCGGAAATGCCCTCTCAACATACAACCCAAAGTAAATTGTCTTCGTATCGGGGGGAGCTCGACCCGAGGCAAAGACAGTCTAACAACCTTTTGTCGGGGTAAGAAATTCAAGAGGGGGCCATTTTAAAACTGGCGGCCCATACGCGCAAAGGTTGATTGACAATGATAGAATGCATGCCGGAGGTGTGATTTCTTGGTAGAAACTTGAAGCGACAAAAGATGAAGAAGCGCAACTCTATAAAAATCAAAATTGCAACAACGAAATGTCGAGTAATTTTCCTTTGCCGCTGAGAAGTTGTCTTGCAGGTGATTGGGGAAAGGGAAATAGAGTTGGTATTGTGTTAGTGCGCAAGGGCAAAGTCACAAGAGTGAAATTGAGAGAAAGTGAGAAGGTAGAAGAGATAGGAGGAGCGAAGAAGAACTCCGAATTTGCAGTGAGAAATCATGCAATTCGGAGGTTAGATGTGATAGCGAGGATCAAAGTCTTGAGCCGACTTTGGATCACCTTTCTAGCATGGAACTGGAATGTAATTTTTCCAGGATTCATGACAGAAATCATCAAGAGTAAGTGTCTCGATGGACCCGAGGAAGAGGGGAAGAGACAAAATCCGGCTCGCTGAACAGAGTCGGATTGGAGACTTGTACTTGAGAAGGAAGCAGGCTCGGAGCAAGGAGCCATGTTCTTGGGAAAGGGAGAGATAGCCTAGGAAACTCAAGAGGTGAGAGATGCCTTCTCATCAAAACGGACAAAGAATGAGTACAAGGTTGAGAGCTACAAAGACCCTGTGAAGAGAGGGATCGTGAGTGCTCTGATGGCTATCCTAAAGCCAGAGAGAACCACTTATGTGATGAAACACCAAGCGGTGTTCTTCCATAAGTTGTTTGCAGGAGAACCAATCAATTAGGCAAGGTGTTTTCACGGGAGAACAAGGCAGATGGTGTGGAATTTGCGGGATAAGTTGCCTCCACACTATATTGTGCCATTTGCAGCACACTTCTACCTTGGGCTCAACTTGCTGAACTTGGCGGAGCGGACTCGGATGGTGTCGCATTTCCATCCAGATGTTTGAAAGGAGGTCGATGTCGAGGAGCAGAAGTACATCTTGCAGATGAGGAGCACTGACGACTACTACGCAAAGACAGGGAAGAACATGGAGGTCACAATGAGTACCCCGATGAAGAAGAAAGGTCGGCAAGGTGAAGCTGAAGAAAGCAAGAAACCTTAGAAGATGTAGAGAAGTAACCCGAGGTGAAGTATGGTGGTGATTGAGTCGGAGGATGAAGACTCAGAAGGAGATGCCGAGCTCAAAACTGAAGACTCGGAACACGAGGAGGAGCCTGAGCTAACGTTGCAAAGTGGAGGAACAAGCAGCAAGAGTGATGAAGGTGGAGAGATGATATCGGCGCCAGCGGCTGAAGAATACAAAGAAGAAGTGCAAGCCAAGGTGGAAGCCAAAGACAACATGCAGTTGGAAGATGAAATAACTGTGCCCGAGGAAAGGAAGATCGCAGTACAGCGAGGAGTTTGCTCGAGACGTAAGGCAAAGTGTGATGCAAGGCCAAGTAAAGTGAAAGAAGAGGTCGGAGAAAGCTCGAGAAGTGAGGTGTCGATTCCGATACGAAGACTGCAAAGAAGAAGGCGAGTATCGGGAGAACACGAAGTGAGAAGAGAGACCACTCTGTGGTCTCTCTTCTCACCACTCTGTGGTCTGAGGAAGTAGTTGCCAGTGATGGAGTGGATTACCTACGAGAGATCGTGTGCCCATTGTTGGTGAAGTTGAAGCACAAGAAGAAGGAGATGCAGTCGACTTGTCCAGAGGTAAAGACTGTATTGCAGGTATTGGCGAGATTAGAAGAAGAGAACTCGGAGTTGAAGAAGAGTGTAACCCGAGGTGAGGAGGAAAGGGAAGTACTGCAAGCGAAGGCAGTAGAGAGAAGTCAGGTAATTGAAGACCTGAAGAGGGAAGTGAGCTATTGAGAGGAGCTTGTGAAGAAAAGTGACATAGCAAGGGAGAGACAAGTAGCTGAATACGAGATCTTGAAGCAGCAATTTGCTGATTCAAGAGTAGAAGTTATCCATGCTATGGCGAGAGAAGCAGCAAAGGATCAAGAGCTCGATAGAGTGATGGAGAGTATGGAAGAGAAGAAGCAACTTTGGCAACAAGAGTTGGCGGCGCGATGTAGAGAAGAAGACCAATTACAAGAATTACTTTGTAATCAGGAGGAGAAGGTAGTTCAGAAGGAGAAGGAGAAGGAGACGGTGAAAGCAGATCGGGAACGAGAAAGGAAGACAAGATTGGAGCCGATAAAGGAAATTGTCCTCCAGATGAATGCCATGTTGAGTACAAAGGCCAACGTTTGAATTGAAGAAGCGAGACTGCATGAGTTGAAGTTGTTGGTGCAGGAGACGAGGCGAAGACAGGCAATAGACACCGAGATGAATGCCTTGTTGATCAAATTGAGAACTTGTGTAGATAGGAAGATATTAGAGGTAGAAGAAAACATTTCAATTAGATTAGACTTAGTGAAAATAGAGCTAGAAAAACTTTGGAAAGATGTTGAAGCAAAACCCGAAGTAGATAACATAGGAGTCCAAATGTCTTTGGAATTACCGATGGAGACATTAGAGAAGAGTGGGTCGGGAGATAAGGAGTTAGATAGATTACCCACTAGTGGAATTTCAGATCAGGAAAGAGAATTGCTGGATCTGGTAGAAGAAGTAGAAGATGTGAAACCCGAGGACAGAATTAGGAAGTAAAGTTACTTCAGGTTTGGGTTTGAAAGCCAAGGACAAAGTAGACATCGGATCGGATTAGTAACCAATTTGAGATTTGAAGAGGCAGATATGAAGAAGTGCATTGTCATTTTGCATCTGCAGGCTAGAAGAGTTGTTGTAGAACGGTATAGTTGTTAGAACTGTCAATTGATTCACTACTTAAGAGTGGCATTTACAGTCAAATGTTGTTCAGTGCTCATAATTTCTGAGAATAGATAAAGCAAAGTGCTGTGAAGCAGTGCTTGTCGCTTGAGCTTGATTCCAAGTATCAACATTGTACTTGTGTTTGTGAGTGTTTGGAGAAATTCAAAGTGCAAGTCAGTGTGTTTGTTGGATGTTGGATTCCACAACCTTAATCTTCATTTTGTGTGTTTGATCTTGAGTGAAGTGCAATTGAAGCAATGCCTTGACAAATCTGAGAGGAATTATAGTGTTGGTAGTATTCTGCATTTGTGAGTGCAGTGCAAAGTTGATGTGAAGCAATTTTGATTGAGGAAGTTGTGCCTTCAGTGGAGAGGTGGAACACAATTCTGAGGCAAAGTCATTTTGCAGTGAAGTGCCGTTTTTGGGAGAGCTTGAATCATCAGAATCAAGATTGTTTGGAAAGATTTGATGGAGTTTTGATTATGGAGTGTTAATTTGTGACAAGACTGCAAATCAGTGCTTGTTACTCTCTTCTGGGTGTGGTTTCTACCTGAGAGATTAAAGACGCAACCAAGAAGAACTACATGTTACTGTTTGACTTCGTATTTGGACATTTCTGACTCGTATCTCTGCGGGAACAAACTTTACTTACCCGATTACCGCAAAAGTGATATTTGCCGGGTTGTCACAGTCCGTGGTGGTGTTATTGGATGATATCTTAATCTATAGCAAGACAAAGGCAGAACACATGAATCATATGCAAGAAGTCATAAGACGACTACAACAATGGAAATTTTACTGCAAGAAGTCAAAGTGTGCCTTTTGGAAGAAGAGGGTTACCTTCTTGGGTCATAAGATCTCATCAGAGGGGATCAAGATGAAAGAAGAGAAAATCGAGGCCATTACTAATTGGCCTACCTTGAAGGATGCTACAAAAGTATAGGTGTTCAATGGATTGACCAGTTTTTATCGATGGTTCATCCACTATTATGCTCATGTGGTTGCACCATTGATTGACCTCTTGGGAAAGAACTCAACCTTCCATTGGACCACCAAGCATGAAGAAACATTCCAGAAGTTAAACCATATGGTGTCTTCAAGACCCATTCTTCAACCATATGATCCTCAACTGCCTTGTGTGGTTGATTTTGATGCTTCTAACTTTGCAATTGGAGTTGTGTTGCAACAAGAATTCCCATATGGACTACATCCAATTGCCTTTGTGTCTTGCCGACTAAATACAGCTAAAAGAAATTACTCTGCTTGGGATTAGGAACAACTTGCAATAGTATATACCACCAAGGTATGGAAGCATTATCTCTTAGAGAAACAATTGATCAAGCAAACTGATCACAAGCCATTGTTGCAGTCCTTACACTTGGAACACATGAAGAGTCAACATCATCAATGGGAAGAGCAACTCCAATTGTTTGACATCAAACTTGAGAACAAACCAGATTGGTTCCATGTCATCCTTGATGCTCTATCACGACGACCTGATTTGAAGTCTCTTCCTCTCATCATGACAACAATTACGACAGTGTCAATTGACCCTACAGTCCATAACAAGTTTTGGTCAACTCTACAACAAGGTCCCTTCTTCCAAATAGTGCATGGTCATTTGACAACAGGCAACAAGGATTACAACACCTTCTCCTTCAAGGAATGCCTTCTATTCCATGCAGACCGGATCTATGTTCCAGCCAAAGGTGATCTCCGACTTGTGCGCCTTCAAGAAGCCCATGATCTACCAATAGCTGGTCACATGGGGGTGGACAAGACCTTGGGTACCTTCCAATGCCAATTATGGTGGCCCAACATGACACGAGATGTTTGAGAGTTTGTATGATCATGTGAGAGTTATCAATGCAACAAGGCTAGTAACCAGAAGCCGAGTGGACTCCTTCAGCCACTTCCTATTCCAACTACTCATTGGAAACATGTGAGCTTAGATCTCATCACCTCCTTGCCTAAGACACAACAAGGTCACACAACAATTGAGGTGTTTGTGGATAAGCTTAGTAAGCAAATCCATTAAGCACCAACGGTTGATATCATGGATGCTCCAACCTTGGCGCAACTCTACTTTGATAATGTATTCAAACATCATGGGATGTCATGTGTACTCATCTCCAACCGTGATCCTTGCTTCACTAGAAAGTTTTGGCAAGCACTCTTCTAGATACTTGACACCAAACTTGCTTTGTCCACATCCTATCATCCTCAAAGTGATGGAAAAACCAAATGTGCAAATTGCACCTTGGAAGATATGCTTTGAGCTTTCGTCAACATTCACCATACCAATTAGGATGAATGCAGCTACGGAGTTTGCATACAACAATTCTAAATAGGCAATCACCAGATTCTCTCCTTTCTTTCTCAATTTTGGCCAAGATCTGCTTGTCCTAGCTTCTCTTCTTGCTCCTTCCCCATCTTAGGTCCCTCATACTTCAACCTTCTTGACCACCATATCCAAATCTCTCCAACAAGCTAAATCTCACCTCCTTGTTGCTCAGAATCATCAACAATAGTATGTGGACCACCATCGTCATGATCTCACCTTTGAAGTTGGTGATAAAGTTATGCTATCCTCTAGTAATCTACCCCTCCCACTTGATACCCA
Source organism: Lunularia cruciata (assembly GCA_948567375.1). Lineage (NCBI taxonomy): Eukaryota > Viridiplantae > Streptophyta > Marchantiopsida > Lunulariales > Lunulariaceae > Lunularia > Lunularia cruciata. The sequence goes on along the minus strand of OX419762.1, from coordinate 25,115,283 downwards.
AGTTTGTAAACTTGCCTCAAATTGGATAGGACCTTTTAATGTCACCTAAATTGTCTCTCTTGTTGCTTACTGACTTGCCTTGCCTTGTCATATATGCATCCATCCTATCTTTCATATTTCCAAGTTGAAACCTTTTGTTCCTAACCCCTCTTCTTTTTCCTCTCGCATTCAACTTCCTCCTCACCCTATCCCTATCAATGATCATGAGGAGTACAAGTTGATCATATCCTTGCACGTTGCCACATCCAACACGAACACCAACAACATATGGAGTACAAGGTCCTTTGGAAAGGGTATCCCCTTCATGATTCCACATAGGAACCTTTTTTCTCACCTCCAAATGCACAGATGGCCATCCAAGAGTTTGAAGCTTCAATGGCGACAAGAACATCACCAACTAGTGGTGGGGAATATGTAACAATGTGGAGTTTAGCAACATAGTTAGTAAGGCTAACAAAGTAGAGAATAAACCAAATTAACCTAGAATATTCTAGAAGCATCTAGGAAGCTTCTTGGGAAGCTTCCCAACTAGTTAACTTGTGCCCTAAGCAGATAGTTTCTAGAAGAAAACTTCTAGAAGCTTCTAACTAGCTTAGCCTGCACGCCAAGAAGGTGACTTCTAGAAGGAAGCTTCTTGAGAAACTTCCTAGTTAACCTGGCTTGCACTCTAAGAAAGCGGCTTGAGGAAGCTTCTTGAGAAGCTTCTCAAGGGTTTTGTATGCTACTTGTAAATACCAAAGCCAAATTTCATGCTAGGCATTTGGAGTTTTTCCTCATTCAAGTGTCCCAATGTGAGTTTCCATTCTTATTTCTCTCCTTGGGTTTGGTCTTTTACAATTGCTATGCAACAACAAATTGAGCATTTTAGTTGATTATTTGAAGAAAGAGATTTTTATGATCAACAACAAGAGTAATTGGAGAGAGTATCATTTAGAGAAGAAGAAGATTGATTTCCATTCCTAAAACCAAAGGTCTTTGGAGGCAAGAATCTATTGAGTTGTGTATTTGATTGTGAATGCTATTTTGAAGCAATAAATCTCTTAGATGATCAAAGAAAAATCCTCTTAACTTCAAGTCATTTAAATAGAGAAATAAAAACATGGTAGCAATTTTAGGTGAACAAATGCAAAGATTGTTTATTGTTCTAATATTGGCATGGGAAGACTTCAAGAGTGCAATCATTGGGCAATTCTAAGTTGTGAATGTTGCATAACCTACACAAGATCATCTTGCAAATTTGAGGCAAATTGGTTTTATGAAAAGTTGTATTTCTCTATTCTAAAATATTATGATGTTGATTTTGGACATACAAGAAAGTGAAGCTTTGGATCGGTTTCTAATAAGCTTGAAATTGCACACCAAATTGGAAGTAACCATACATGAACCCAAACATCTAGAAGAATCTATGTAGATGTATAAGTGTTTTGACTCCTTTGTTACCACAAATTGGTCCCGACCTAAACTTCCACAAACATGCAAACCCATCCATGTATTACCTAAACTTTCACATCCATGCAAAGTGGATCAGCAGACACTAGTGGAGATTAATGTCATCTAATAGAGACAACTTGGCATGGTAGACCAAGAGTAATTGGAAAAAAATGGTGGTTTCTTCTATTGTTACCAAATTGGACAATGAATTGTTGAATATCCATTCTAGAGTGGATGACCAATTGCCCAAATGTTGTTTGTGGAGCATGATGATCATAGAAAAAAAGAGTACAAGAGGAGATATCAAGCCACTCATTATGGAATTGATTAGTTCCAATAGGATTGAAGGCTAGACCTATGAAAATTTTATCCACTTGCAAGGTATAATATCTGGTTGTGGTTGTAAGATTTTGGTTGGTTTTGGGATTTTTGAGAATTACATATCTAAGCAATTAGCAAAGGAATTACATATTCCTTCTAGATAATCATCCAAAGGGATTATCCTTTGATCAAGATATATCTTTCAAAGTAAAGCTATTGCCAAGTAGTAGTCCCATGACTAGACCAATCTATTGGCTTTCACCAAAGAATTTAGAGGAACTTCAATCAACATTGACCAACTTATTGGAGAAGATTTCATATGACAAAATATATCTTTGGAGGATGGAGGATGAAGTGTTCTGATTATTGTAGCCTCAAAAAAAAACCATGAAGAATACATATCCCTTGCCTCAAATTGATAACTTTTTGGATCAAGCAAGTGGATCAAAATAATTCTCAAAGTTGGATCTTTGAAATGACTATTGGAAAATTCCCATTGATAGAGAGGATTTGCAAAATATTACCTTTTGCACAAGGTAGGGCATTTCAAATATAGAGGTTTACCTTTTGTGCTAACTAATGCTTCAAAAAATTTCATGGATCAAATGCATTGGATGCTAGAGGGACTATTGGATCAATATGTGGTAGTATTTGTGACAACCCGGCAAATATCACTTTTGCGGTAATCGGGTAAGTAAAGTTCGTTCCCGCAGAGATACGAGTCAGAAATGTCCAAATACGAAGCAAAGTAAAAATTTCAGTTCTTCTTGAGTTCTTCTTTAGTCTCTCAGGTAGAAACCACACCCAGAAGAGAGTAACAAGCACTAACTCGTAGTCTTGTCACAAATTAACACTCCATAATCACAACTTCATCAAATCTTTCCAAGCAATCTTGATTGTGATGATTCAGGCTCTCCCAAAAATGGCACTTCACTACAAAACGACTTCGCCTTAGAATTGTGTTCCACCCTTCCACTGAAGGCACAACTTCCTCGATCAAAATTGCTTCACATCAACTTCGCACTGCACTCACAAATGCAGAATACTACCAACACTACAATTCCTCTCAGATCTGTCAAGGCATTACTTTGATTGCACTTCACTCAGGATCAAACACACAGAATGAAGATCAAGGCTGTGGAATCCAACATCCAACAAGCACACTGACTTGCACTTCGAATTTCTCCAAACACTCACAAACACAATTACAAAGTTGATACTCGGAATCAAGCTCAAGCGACGAGCACTGCTTCACAGCACTTCGCTTTATCTATTCTCAGAAATAATGAGCACTGAACAACAATTTCCTGCGAATGCCACTCTTAAGTAGTGAAGCAATCGACAGTTCTAACAACTATACCATTTCTACAATAACTGTTCTAACCTGCAGATCCAAAATGACAATGCACCTCTTCATATCTGCCCCTTCAAATCTCAAATTGGTTACTAATCCGATCCGATGTCTACTTCTTCCTCGTCTTTCAACCCTGAACCCGAAGTAATCTTACTTCCTGCTATTCTGTCCTCGGGTTTCATATCTTCTACTTCTTCTACCAGATTTAACAATTCTCTTTCCTGATCTGAAATTGTACTAACAGGTAATCTATCTAACTCTTCATCTTTCGACCCACTCTTCTCTACTGTTCCTGAGACCAACTCCGAAGACATTTGGATCTCGATGTTATCTACGTCGGGTTTTGCTTTAACATCCTGCCGAAGCTTTTCTAACTCTATTCTTACTAAGTCTAATCTAATGGCGATATTGTCTTCTACTTCTAAGATCTTCCTATCTACACGAGTTCTCAACTTAATCAACAAGGCATTTAGATCTGTATCTTTCGCTTGCCTTCGCCTCGTCTCCTACACTAACAGCTTCAACTCGTGCAGACGCATTTCTTCAATTCAAAAGCCGGCCTCTGTACTTAGCATCGCATTTACTCTGAGGACTATCTCCTGCAATGGCTCTAATCTTGTCTTCCTTTCTCGTTCCCGATCTGCAAGCCATTCCTCTTTGTACATCGCCAACTCTTCTTTGAATTTGGCCTTCACCGCGTCCTTCTCTTTCTCCTTCTGTGCAACCTTTTCTTCCTGATTACGAAGTAAGTCTCGTAATCTCTCTTCTTCTCCATATCTCGCAGCCAACTCTCGCTGCCAGAGTTGCTTCTTCTCCTCCATACTCTCCATCACTCGATTGAGCTCTTGATCCTTCGATGCTACTCTTGCCATAGCATGGATGAGCTCTACTCTTGAATCAGCAAACTGCTGCTTCAAGATTTCAACTTCAGCTACTTGTCGCTCCCTTACGACATCACTCTTCCTTGCAAGATCCTCTCGATAGCTCAATTCTCTCCTCAGGTCTTCGATTACCTGACTTCTCTCCACTGCCTCCAATTGCAGTACTTCTCTCTCCTTCTCACCTTGGGTCATACTCTTCTTCAACTCCGAGTTTCTTCTTCTAATCTTGCCAACACCTGCAATACAGTCTTTACCTCCGGACATGTGGACTGCATCTCCTTCTTCTTATGTTCTAACTTTACTAACAATGGACACACCACTTCCCGTAGGTACTCCACTCCATCACTCGGGATCACTTCTTCTCGTGCGGCTACTTCTCTTTGTACTTTGTGTTCATCCAATACTTGCTTTCTTCTCTGCAGTCTTCGTATCGGAATTGATGCTTCACTGCCCGAGCTTCCTTCTACTTCTTCTGTCACTCTACTTCCGCTTCCCCCTTCGCCTTACGTCTCGAGCGAATTCCTCGCTGTACTGCAATCTTCTTCTCCTTGAGCACCGGTACTTCGTCTTCCAGCGCTGCATTGTCTTTGGCTTTTACCTCGGCTTGAATTTCTTCTTTGTATTCTTCAGGTGTTGGTGCCGAGGTCATTTCTCCACCGACTTCACTATCACTGCTTGTATCTCCACTCTGCAGTGTCAGCTCAGGTTCTTCCTCATGTTCCGAGTCCTCCGTCTTGAGCTCGGCTTCGCCTTCTGAGTCTTCATCTTCCGACTCAATCACCACCATTCCTCGCCTCGGGTTATTTCTCTGCATCTTCCGAGGTTTCTTGTTTTCTTTGGCGTCTACTTGCCAAGTTCTCTTCTTCATCGGGGTACTTTCAACGACCTCCACGTTCTTCCCTGTCTTCAAGTAGTAATTGTCTGCGCTCCGGATTTGAAGAATGTATTGCTGCTCCTCCGCATCGACTTCCTTTCGCACATCCGGATGGAAGTGCGACACCATCCGATTCCGCTCCGCCGAGTTCAGCAAATTGAGCCCGAGATAGAAATGCGCTGCAAACGGCACAATATAATGTGGAGGGGACTTATCCCGTAGATTCCACACCATCTGCCTCGTTCTCCCGTGAAAACACCTCGCCCAATTAATTGGTTCTCCTGCAAACAATTTGTGAAAGAACACCGCTTGGTGTTTCATCACATAGGTAGTTCTCTCCGGCTTCAGGATTGCCATCAAAGCACTCACAATTCCTCTCTTGACAGGGTCTTTGTAACTTTCTACCTTGTACCCATTCTTCGTTCTCTTCGACGAGAAGGCATCTCTCACCTCCTGAGTTTCTTGGGCTATCTCCCCTTTCCCCAAGAACGTGGCCCCCTGCTCTGAGCCTGCCTCCTTCCCGAGTACGAGTCTCCAATCCGACTCTGTCCAGCGAGCCGGATTTCCTCTCTTCCCTTCTTCCTCGGGACCATCGAGACATTTACTCTCGATGATTTCTGTCATGAATCCTAGAAAGCTTATGTTCCAATTCCATGCCAGAAAGGTGATCCGAAGTCGGCTCAAGACTTTGATCCTTGCTACTACATCTAATCTCCAAATTGCATGATTTATCACTGCAAATTCGGAGTTCTTCTTCCCTCCTCCCATCTCTTCTGCTTTCTTTCGGTCTCTCGATTTCTCTCTCTCGACTTCCCCCTTACGCACTAACACAAGTCCAACTCTTTTTCCCTTTCCCCGATCACCTGCAAGATGACTCCTCAACGGCAAAGGAAAATTGCTCGACATTTCGTCGTTGCAGTTTCGATTTTTATAGAGTTGCACTTCTTTGTCTTCCGTCACTTCGAGTTTCTACCGAGAAATCACACCTCCTGCATGCACCCGTTACTGTCGCCTCACCTTCACGCGTATGAGCCGCCAATTTTGAAACCGCCCTTCTTGAGTTTCTCAACCCGATGAAAGGTTGTTAGACTGTCTTTGCTTCGGGTTGAGCTCCCCTTCCCGATCCGAAGACAATTTACTTTGTATCGTTTGCTGACACGGCATTTCAGAGTACTTCGCCTTATGGCCCAAGGTCACTTTACTTCGGGTTTCACCCCAAAGATAGTTTTTGTCGTCTTCTTTGGCCAACCAGGCGCAATCCGACTTCTCTATACACTTCTTTGGCTTTATTTTGAAAAAAACAAAAAATGTGGGCACCACAGTATTCTTGGATGACATTCTAATTTATAGTAAGATAGAGGTAAAATATAAGAACCACATACAAGAAATCTTAAGATTGACTATTCTTGAAGTTCTACTTCAAGAAATCTATGTGTAATTTTTGGTAGAAGGAAGTTAAGGTTCCAATAGAGGAGATCAAGATGGAAGAGGAGAAATTCAAGTCCATTATCAATTGGCCTACTCTTATAGATACCGTGGAATTTTGGATATTTAATGGACTAGTGAGTTTTTACTAACGGTTCATCCACTTTTTTGCTCATGTTGTTGTACCATTGATTGATCTCTTAGGGAAGACATCAAGATTGATAGGACCACCAATTAAGAAGAAGGATTCAAGAAACTAAAAGATATGTTGTCTTCACAACCCATCCTCAAACTATATGATCTACAACTAACTTATGTGGTTGATTTTGATGCTTCTAACTTTGCAATTGAAGTTGTGTTGCAATAGGAAATTCTAGATGGATTGCATCCCATTGCTTTTGTATCTCAATGAATAATTGCAATTGCAAATGCAAAGAATTACTCCACTTAAGATCAAGAGCAACTTGCAATGATATATGCAAGAAAGGTGTGGTAATGTTTATTCTCAAGGAAAGAAGTGACAATGAAAATTGATCACATACCCTTATTGTAAACATTTCATTTGGAGCATATGAAGAGTCTACATCATTGATGAAAGAAAAAACTTAGATTGCTTGACATCAAACTTGAATACAAAGCCAAAAGTTTTATGTCATTCTTGATTCCTTGTCACAATGATCTGATTTGAAGATTCTTCATGAATATCACCTAATAGCAACAATCACTACATAGTTGGTAGAGTCAAAGGTGCATACAAAATTCAAGATTGCTTTACAATAAGATCCTTTCTTTCATCTTGTGCAAAGTTGCCTTGTAGTACATGACAAGGAGTACGACCTTTTCATGCAAGGACCCTTCTATTTTTTGACAATCAAATCTATGTTCTAACCATTGGAGATCTTTGATTTGTACAACTCCAAGAAGCACATGAGTTACCAATTGCTAGTCATGGGGTTGGACAAGACCTTGAGTACAATACAACATCAATAGTGGTGGCCAAAAATTGCCCAAGAAGTTCAAGAGTTTATCTAATCTTGTGAAAGTTTGCAATACAATAAGGCCAACAACCAAAGACCAAGTAGATTACTCCAACCACTCCCAATTCCATCTACTTGATGGGAACATGTGAGCTTAGATCTTAGCATATCCTTACCAAATATTGACCAAGGTCATACAACAATCATGGTCCTTGTTAATAATCTTAGCAAGTAGATTCACTTGGCACCTACTATGGATACCATAGATGCTCCAATGTTGGGCCAGTTCTACTTTGATATGGTTTTCAAACACCATAAGATGCAAAGTTTTCTCATCTTTGATTGTGATCCTTACTTCATTGACAAATTGTGGCAAGCATTTATCATTTATCAAGCTCCTTGCAACAAGCGTGCCTTGTTTGTTGTCTATCATCTTAAAACTGATGGGCTAATTGCACCTTGGAAGATATGTTATGTGCCTTTGTCAATGTTAATCACACCAATTGAGATACTTGTCTTGTGGTTGTTACAATAATTCCAAGTACTAGATTCTCTCTTTTCTTCCTTAATTATGGGCAAGATCCACTTGTTTTAAATCTTGAGTGTGGAGTCTGATTAGTGTTTTTAGTTCATGATTCTTTCATAGGCTTTGCAGACATGGCTTGGGGCAAGGGTCGAGGTGCAATGCTCCCAACTAAGGTCTTGCTTGGGGTTTGGGGTTAATGCCTTTCCTCCAAATTTATTTTTTTTGGGTTAGAGCTCATATGAGCACAATAATCCATTTATAACCTATATGAAAAAGTATAAAAATGTTAAAATAAATGCATTGGTGGATGTAAGTAGATTATTGGCCAAATCACATAAAAATCTCTATGTATGTTTCTTCTTGTTTGCAATGATTGAGCTTGTTTCTTAGATTGCAGATCCACATTCTCAACAATTGGTATCATAGTATGGTTTGGAGAAGAGTGGAAGCAATGGTTGAAGAAAGGAAAGCCAAAATCAACAAGTTTGATAGCAAGGTTTTTAGATTTTGGAAGATGAAAATTTGAGATGATTATTTGTATTGGAAGAAGTTGCAATTGCCTCTTGAGGAAGAAAAGCTAGAAGAAATGGAAAATGATGAGTAGAAGCTATTAGATTGATAGAATTTAGGTAACGTCTGATTAATATTTGCAAGGAAAGTTGTATACAATGTCATCCTCAAGAAAAACACTCATGGACTGATAAGAGTCCTATCAAATATATACAAAAAACCCCCATATGCATAAAATAGTCTCTAAAATAATCAAATGATCTAATGATAGTTGTACAGTCCTTTGATCATGTGGCACCAAAGGCTTGGGCACATGAGTGTGAAAGTATTGAAGTAATTAGTTGCCAATGGCAAGATTTTAGAGTTGAAGATAATTTGACTTGGCTTTTTTGAACCATGTGTGTTGGGAAGCAAATGAGAGCCACCTTCATAATGGATACCAAGGCACCAAAGGTTGTAAAGATGGAGTTAGTACATACAAATATGTATGGTGCTACATCAATTGAGTCACTTGGAGAATCTTGCTACTATGTCACCTTCATAGATGAATAAACCATACCAAGAAGGTATGGATTTATTTTCTGAAAAATAAATCAGAAGTCTTTATTACCTTGAAGAGATGGAAATCTGAGGTTGAAAACCAAACTGGTTAGAAAATCAAATGCTTAAAATCTGATAATGGTGGAGAGTATAGTAGAGCAATGAGTTCAAATATTAATGTGTAGATAATGAAATCCAAATGATAAAAACTGTTCATGAGACACCACAACACAATGGTGTTGAATGCTTGAAAAAAAATCTTAATGAGAGGGCCAAAAATATGAGACAACATGCAAGGTTGCCAAAGACATTTTGGGCATATGCAGCTAGCACAACAACATACTTGATGAATTGAGGACTCTCATATCCATTAGGATTCAAGATCATGAGGACTTACAAAATTTCCTTACTTGTGAACTTTTTGTGGTGTCTCATATGTAAAGATAGTTAAACAACTTGATCCTAAATTGCAAAATATTTCTTCATTGACTATGAGTCTAATGACATAGGTTATCATTTCTAGGATGAAGATAAAAAAAAAGTACTTAGAAGTAGAGATGTCATTTTTCATGAGAGTGCTATGTATAAAGACAAGCTTGTATGTAGTAAAGTTTGAAGTTAAAATGGAACAACAAGAAGAAGCAATGTTGGAAGATATTTTGTGATGTTGTAGGAAACAAGAGTTTTGTAGAAAATATAGATATCATGGAAGATCTGGTCATGCTTGTAATTGGATAGGAGAGATCCACCATAGTGCAAAGAGTAGTAGAGAGAAACTCTCCAGCCATGTATTACCTGCTTCAAATAGAAAATGGTGAACTTGAGTGCTACTTAGAGGCTATGCAAATGGATGATTCAATCTAGTGAAATTTTGGAATGAGGAAAGAGATGTCATTATCATGTGACTTCATTTTGAGCCCCGGTTTTTTTTGTTTTTTTATGTAAATAGTCCAATTCAAGCATCAAGAAGTGTTTTTTGTATGAAGTACTGATTCACCTCCAGTCATAACTCCATGGTATGGAGGTACAAGGTGCCTAAAAACTTATAGGCCCCCATGGCTATGGACAAGAATAGGACCAAAACCTACTTTGTAGTTTGACCCATTTCATTTTTTTCCATAGGGCTTACAAAGCAGCTTCCCCAACAAAATGAGCCACTCTACTATGAGGAAACCCTAACTTCATAAGATTTTGTCGGAAATGAGGGTCATGACAACTTTTTGACAAATACAAAACTTTGCTGATTTCTGCTACCATTTCAAGATCACACAAAAAGATGCATGTGTTGCCAAAGAACCATTGGCAACCATTTCATGCTCAATCTCATGTGCGCAATGGACAGTTTCAACCCTTCATCAACCACCATGATGGAAGAAGGACAAACCCCACCCTATTAGGGTTATAAAAAGACCAACTCCATCCCATAATTTAAATCCTTTTGCAGTTCAAATTTTTACTTTCCACTTTTTTCCCACTTCTCTCATTTCTCTCTCTATGACCACCATCTCTTGTAACATCATGCAAGTAATTTCAAACATAGAGTGCCAAAATTTGCTACACTATTGGGAGCTCAAGATGCAAAATTGTAAAATAGAGTAGGAATCACATTGTTATACAAAATCAACTATTCAATCATGATGGGACAAACTCCCAAGAGGGGAATCAAAGTGAAAAGAGGCAAGGCAGTGGAAATCTTCTTGGCAGAGCAAACCTCTTGATATTTATGAGTGTGGATTATACTACCAAACGAACAACACCAAGAAAAGGAAGATGGACTCCTTGTTATGGGATTAGGGTCTTGCGGATGGTGCTTTGTTGTAGGAAATTTGCTAATACCAAGAATCTAAGTGGGGAATCATGACAGGGATGCCTCACAATGTGGATAGAGGATCATTGGTAGTGGGTGTTGAGCATAGATTACTCCTTGTTTAGGAAAATTCATATTGATACCTTGTACGGCTAACCCAATAAACAATTAAAGTATAGAATTAATGGCTCATTTTCTGGAGGGAAATCCACAAACACGTATAAGATCAAAGATATGAAGGACCTTACTTGACAAATTATGGTACCCACATTTTTGTTTTTTTTTCAATTTTGAAGAAGAAGTGTATAGAGAAGTCAAATTGCACTTGTATGGCCAAAGAAGGCAAAGAAAAGTGTCTTTGGGATGTAACCCAAGGTAACATGACTTTGGGTCATAAGGCAAGGTACTCAGAATTGCCCTGTCAGCATACAACCCAAGTAAGGAGTCTTTGTATTGAGGGTGCTCAACCCAAGGCGAGGATAGTGTAACAACTTTCCTTTGGGCGAGACATTCAAGAAGGTACCGTTCAAAAATGGCGGTCATATGTGTGAAGGACACTTGACAATGATAGGAGCATGCAGGATGTGTGATTTCTTAGTAAAAACTCAAATTGAAGAAAGACGGAGAAGGTGCAACTCTATAAAAATTGGTCTAAAGACAAAGCGATGACAAGCAATTTCCCATCACTGTTAAGAAGTCGTCCTATAAGAGATCAGAGGAAAGGAAGTGTAGTTAAAGACGCACCGGTGTGTCAAGAGGAAGTTGAGTTAAGCCGAGAATCAATAGGAAGAATAGTCCCCAACCCAGAGTGGAAGAGAGAAAGATGGGAGGTGGGAAGAATTCATAGTGAGAAATCATGTGATTTGGAGGTTAGTTGTGATCGCAAGAATTGAGGTCTTGAGCAGGCTTCGGATCACATTCTTGGCATGGAAATGGAATGTTAGCTTTCCAGGGTTCATGACTGATATCATCGAGAGTAAGTGTCTTGATGGCCCTGAGGAAGAAGGGAAGAGAGGAAATCCAGCTGGATGGACAGAGTCGGATTGGAGGTTAGTACTTGGGAGAGAAGCATGCACAAAGCATGGTGCCATGTTCTTTGGGAAGGGAGTAGTAGCCAAAGAAACCCAAGAAGTGAGAGATGCCTTCTCTTCAAAGCGCACAAAGAATTGCTACAAAGTGGAGAGCTACAAGGATATTGTTAAGAGAGGGATCGTGAGTGCTCTCATGGCAATCTTGAAGTCGGAGAGAACGACTTATGTGATGAAGCACCAAGCGGTGTTCTTCCATAAGATGTTTGTAGGAGAGACAATTAATTGGGCAAAGTGTCTTCATGGGAGGACAAGACAAATGGTGTGGAATTTGCAAGACAAGTCACCTCCACATAAAATTGTGCCATTTGCAGCTCATTTCTATACGGGGCTGAACTTGCTCAATGCGGCGGAGCAAAATAAGATGGTGTCCTATTTCCATCTTGACTTAAGAAAAGATGTCAATTTAGAAGAGCAGCAATACATTCTTTAGATCAGGAGCAGTGATGAGTACTATGTGCAAATAAGGCAGAGTGTGCAATTGGAAGTAAGCACTCTGAAGTGGAAGAAAAGGAATCAACAAGGAGAAGAAGAAGTAGAGAAAGCAAGACCTTGGAAGGCTAGAAGGGTAAACCCAAGGAAATAGTTGGTAGTAATCGCGTTGTCAAAAGAAGAGTCAGAAGGAGAAGCCGAGTGCAAGTCCAAAGACTCCGAGAGGGAGGAAGAACCCGAGTTCACACTACAGAGTGGAAACACAAGTAGTGACAACAATGATGGAGTGGAGATGAAATCGGTACCCAAAGAGGTGGAAGCCAAGATGGAGACGGAGGAGACAGGTAACTCAAAACTGGAAGAAAAAGTTCCAGAGTAAGGGGAGAAAAGAGTTACAATTCAAAGGGGAGTTTGTTCCAAACAAAAGGCAAAGTATGGAGCGGGGCCAAGTAAGGTAAGAGAAGAGGAGGATGGAAGTTTGGGGAGCAAAGAATCCATTCCTATAAGGCGACTGTGGCTTAGAAGACAAGTGTCAAGTGAGGAAGAGGTGAAGAAGGAGATAAGTCTGTGAGTCAAAATGAATGCAAGTGAAGTAGTAGAGTATCTGCATGAGGTTGTATGCCCGTTGTTGGTGAAGTTATAGCACAAGAAGAAGGAGATGCAGTCAAAGTGTCCGGAGGTGAAGACTATATTGCAAGTGTTAGCTCGGTTGGAAGAAGAGAACTTGGAGTTAAAGAAGAGTATAATTTGAGGTGATGAGGAAAGAAAAGTACTACAAGTCGACGCAGTAGTACAGAATCAAGTGATTGAGAACTTGAAGAGAGAAGCGAGGAGTAGAGAGGGACTCATAGGGCAGGATGACATAGCGAGGGAAAGGCAAGTGGCTAAATATGAAATCTTGAAGCAACAATTTGTTGATTCAAGATTAGAAATTATCCATGCTATGGCAAGAGTAGCAAAGAAAGAGCAAGAGCTCCATAGAGTGATGGAGAGTGTAGAAGAGAAGAAGTAGCTCTGGCAAAGAGAGTTGACAGTGAGATATAGAGAGGAAGAAAGGTTGAGAGAGTTACGCCGCAATCAAGAGGAGAAGATTGTGCAAAAGAAGAAGGAGAAGGAGACTATGAAAGACGAGTTCAAAGCGGAATTAGCAATGCATAGAGAAGATTGGCTTGCAGATTGAGAATGGGAGAGAAGAATGAGATTGGAGCCATTGAAGGAGATTGTGAACAAGATAAATGCGATGCCGAGTACAGAAGCTAGCATACGAATTGAAGAAACAAGACTGCATGAGTTGAAGTTGTTGGTGCAGGAGACAAGGAGGAGAAATGCAAAAGGTATAGATTTGAATGCTTTACTTATCAGTAGAAAGATATTGGAAGTAGAAGACAATATCACAATTAGATTAGACTTAGTGAAATAAGAGACAGATAAACTTCGGAAGGATGTAAGAGCAAAACCCAAAGTAGATAACATAGGAGTGCAAATGTATTTGGAATTACCATTGGAGATGTTGGAGAAGAGTGGGTTAGGAGATAAGGAGTTAGATGGATTACCCACTTGTGGAATTGCAGATCAGGAAAGAGAAATGTTAGAATTGGTAGAGGAATTAGGAGTTGTGAAACCCGAGGATAGAGTAGTAGTGAGTGAAGTTACTTTAGGATTGAAAGCCGAGGAAGAAGTAGACATCGGATCCGAGTAGTAACAGATTTTGAGATTTGAAGAGGCAGATATGAAGAGGTGCATTGTAATTTCAAATCTGCAGGTTAGAAGAGTTGTTGTAGAATGGTATAGTTGTTAGAATTGTTGTTTGCTTCACTATTTAAGAGTGGCATTTGCTATCTTATGTTGTTTAGTGCTCATAATTTCTAAGAATAGATAAAGCAAAGTGCTGATTTCAGTGCTTACCGCTTGAGCTTGATTCCAAATATCAACTTTGTGATTATGTTTGTGAGTGTGTAGAGACATTCAAAGTGCAAGTCAGTGTGCTTGTTGGATGTTGGATTCTGCAACCTTGATCTTTACTCTATGTGTTTGATCCTGAGTAAGTGCAATCAAAGCAATGCCTTGACAGATCTGAGAGGAATTGCAGTGTTGGTAGTATTCTACATTTGTGAGTGCAGCGCAAAGTTGATGTGAAACAATTTTTATCAAGGAAGTTGTGCCTTTAGTGGAGGGCTGGAACACAATTGTGAGGCAAAGTCGTTTTGTAGTGAAATGCTATTTTTGGGAGAGCCTGAATCATCACAATCAAGATTTTTTGGAAAGATTTGATGGAGTTGTGATTAAGTGTGACAATTGTTGTGACAAGATTGCGAGTCAATACTTGTTACTCTCTTCTGGGTGTGGTTTCTACTTGAGAGATTAAAGACGCAACCAAGAAGAATTGAAGATTGTTACTTTGCTTTGTATTTGACCAATTCTAAATTATATCTATCGGGAACAAACTTTACTTACCTGATTACCGCAAAAGTGATATTTGCCAGGTTGTCACACTAACTATCATTGAAACAATAATGTGGTTGTTTGGTTTGAAACAAACAAACTATGTAAATCAAAACCAAACAATCTTCTTCCAGCTTGTAACAGTATGGAGTTTAGCAACATAGTTAGTAAGTCTAACAAAATAGAGAATAAGCCAAATTAGCCTAGAATATTCTAAAAGCATCTAGGAAGCTTCTTGGGAAGCTTCCCGACTAGTTAACTTGTGCTCCAAGCAAGTAGCTTCTAGAAGGAAGCTTCTAGAAGCTTCTAACTAGCTTAGCTTGCATGTCAAGTAGGCGGCTTCTAGGAGGAAGCTTCTTGAGAAGTTTCCTAGTTAACTTGGCTTGCTCTCTAAGAAAACGGCTCAAGGAAGCTTCTTGAGAAGCTTCTCAAGGGCCTTGTATGCTACCTATAAATACCACAGCCAAAGCTCATGTTAGGTATTCAAAGTTTCCCTCATTCAAGTGTCTCAATGTGAGTTTCCATTCTCCTATTTCTCTCCTTGGATTTGGCCTTTTACATTGGTTTCAGAGTAGGAATGGGATGGATGGAATTTATGGACCACCAAATCCACTCTTACCAAACCATTGGGATTTTTGTGTGCAAATACTACCCAAGCATCGTTTCACACAATTCATCACCTTGCACTTTGGACAAGATTTTTTGCATATGATCACCATATTTGAGGAACCCTTGGTGCTTCTGGTTGTAACTTATGGACAACGGTGGACGTATTGTTTCTATGTGTTAATAAATTAGAGAGATTGGGAGTGGTGTAATAGAGTAGCAACCATGACAGCAATACCTGATGTTAATCCTTACTATGTAGCAACAAATCAAGCACCTTACTCAATTGTTGGATGAACAAGATCTTCAACGACAAGAGTAGGTAGAGAGAGTACCAATTTGAGAAGGAGAAGATTGAATCAGATTCCCCAAACCTAAATTATTTGAAGGCAAGAATCTTCCGGGTGCAATGGAGAATTTTGTGTTTGATTGTGAATGTTATTTTGAAGCTAACAATCTACAAGACAAGCAAAAATAGATTCTCTTGGCTTCTAGCCAATTGGATGGAGTAGCAAAGCTATGGTGGAGATTCCAAGTGGAGCGAGCTGAACAAAATTTTTGCAACAATCTTGACATGGGCAGAATTCAAGAGTGCAATAATTAGTCGGTTCCAAGCTACACAAGCTGCACGGGATAAGTTGGCAGAGTTGAAACAGATTGGCTCTGTAAGAAGCTACATCACACAGTTCCAAAACACCATCATGCAAATTCCATATATATCAGAAAGTGAAGCTCTAGATCAATTTATGAGGGGTTTGAAGGCAAGAACCAAATTAGAGGTAACCATGCAAGTGCCACAACACTTGGAGGAAGCCATGCAGTTGGCCAAACATTTTGATTCAATGGTGGCAACAACTTGGTCTCGACCTTTACTTCCACAGAGCCTACCAATACACTACACACAAGTGGAAGAGCCAGCACCAATGGAGATTGATGCCATTCAACAAAGACCACTGAGTATGGTAGATAGAGAGAAACAGCGACAAAATGGTAGTTGTTTTTATTGTCGCCAATTGACCATTGCATTGTTGAATGTCGACTCAAGAATGGACAACCTTGACAAGTTGCCCAGGTGGAGGTTGTGGAGTGGAATGATCAAGGAAACAAGAAATCCTAGTAGGAGATTGCGAGCCGCCTACTAGGAGCTTGAGAATTCCAATGGGATTGAAGGCTCGACCTATGCAAGTTTGCTTCACTTGCAAGGTATGACATCTAATTGGGGTTGTAGGCTTTTGGTTGATTTTGGAAGTTCAGAGAATTGCATGTCTATGAAAGTAGGAAAGGAATTGGGTATTCCTATCAAGCCAGTGATTGGAAGTAGTTTGATGATGGCGGATGGTAAAAAGGGTTCTACATTTTGTACCTTGCATCCTGTTACCTTCAAGATTGGGAAGGAGTATTTGGAGTGTATGAGGTTGTAGTGGCACCTCTACACTATGATATCATTCTGGGTCTACCTTGGCTTGAACATCATAAGATTCAATTTGATTGGACCCAATGCCAAATTCAAGTACAACACCAAGGTAGAAATTTCCGATTAGGTTGTCTGGCACCTCTGAGTAAGACACCTAAGAATAGTCAGTCCCAAGATGGGAATTTTGTTGAGAAGGTAGCTATAGAGTGAACCTTGAAGGGAGATGAGTCCCAAGATGGGAAGTTTGCCAAAAAGGCAACCATGGAGCAAGCTTGGAAGGGAGATGAATCCCTAGAAGGGAAGTTTGTTAGTAAAGCAGCCATAGAGCAAGCTTTGGAAGAAGATAAGTCTCTATTCACGGTGTGGATCAAGCCGATTGCACAAGAACAATCTCGGAGAGCCAAGAGCCTCATCAAGCAATGGTTGATCGGATAGTTAAGGAGTTTGCGGATGTGTTTCTGGATGATCTGCCAAAGGGATTACCCTTTGATTGAGGTATGCCCTTCAAGATTGAATTATTGCCAGGGAGTACTCTAGTGAGTAGACCGATCTATCGGCTCTCACCAAAGGAGTTGGAGGAGTTGCAAACAACACTTATAGAGTTGTTGGAGAAGGACTTCATATGACATAGTACCTCTCCTTGGGGAGCACCGGTACTATTTGTTCCAAAGAAGGATGGAGGACTTTGTTTTTGTATTGATTACCGTGGGCTCAATAAGCAAACCCTGAAGAATGCATATCCCTTGCCTCAGATTGATGACTTGCTTGATCAACTAAGTGGAGCACTCTACTTTTCCAAGTTGGATCTTTGTAGCGGCTATTGGCAAATTCCTAGTGATAGAGAGGATGTGCAAAAGATTGCCTTTTGCACAAGGTATGGGCAGTTTGAGTAGAGAGTTATACCTTTCAGACTCACTAATGCTCTAGTAGTCTTCATGGATCAGATGTATCAAGTGTTAGATGGACTATTGGATTGGTCCATGGTAGTGTTCTTGGATGATATCTTAATCTATACGTGAATCATGTGCAAGAAGACCTAAGACGACTACGACAATGGAAATTTTACTCCAAGAAGTCAAAGTGTGCCTTTTGGTAGAAGGAGGTTACCTTCTTGGGGCATAAGATCTCATCAGAGGGAATCAAGATGGTAGAAGAGAAGATCAAGGCCATTACTGATTGGCCTACCCCAAAGGATGCTACAAAAGTACGAGCATTCAATGGATTGGCCAGCTTTTACCAACGGTTCATCCACTATTATGCTCATGTGGCTGCACCATTAACTAACCTCTTAGGAAAGAACTTGAGCTTCCAATGGACCACCAAGCATGAAGAAGCAGTCCAGAAGTTAAAGCATATGGTGTCTTCAAGACCCATTCTTCAACCATATGATCCTCAACTACCTTGCGTGGTTGATTTTGATGCTTCTAACTTTGCAATTGGAGCTGTGTTGTAACAAAAATTCCCAGATGCACTGCATCCCATTGCCTTTGTGTCTCGCCGACTAAATACAACTTGAAGAAATTACTTTGCTCAAGATCGGGAACAACTCGCAACGGTATATGCGACCAAAGTATGGAAGCATTATCTCTTGGGTAAGCAAGTGATCATGCAAACTGATCACAAGCCATTGTTGCAGACCCTACACTTGGAGCACATGAAGAGTCGACATCATCAATGGAAAAAGCAACTCCAATTGTTTTACATCAAACTTGAGTACAAACTAGGTTGGTTCCATGTCATCCTTGATGCTCTATCACGATGACCTGATTTGAAGACTCTTTCTCTCATCACGCCGGCAACTACGATAGTGTCAATTGATCCCAAGGCCCATAACAAGTTTTGATAAGCTCTACAACAAGATCCCTTCTTCCAAATGGTACATGGTCGTCTGATAGTATGCAACAAGGAGTAAAACACCTTCTCCTTCAAGGAAGGCCTTCTATTCCATGCGGACCAGATCTATGTTCCAGCCAAAGGTGATCTTTGACTTGTGCGCTTTCAAGAAGCCCATGATTTACCAAAAGTTGGTCACATGGGAGTGGACAAAACCTTGGGCACCCTCCAACGCAAATAGTGGTGGCCCAACATGATACAAGATGTTTGGGACTTTGTCCGATCGTGTGAGAGTTATCAATGTAACAAGGCCAAGAACCAAAAGCCAAGTGGATTCCTTCAACCACTTCCCATTCTAGCTACTTGTTGGGAAAATGTGAGCTTAGATCTCATCACCTTCTTACCCAAGACACAACAAGGTCACACAACAATTGTGGTGTTTGTGGATAAGCTTAGTAAGCAAATTTATTTGGCACCAACGGTTGAGGATTCAAGTTGGAGTTGTGGGGTCCATTTGGCAAAAAGAGAAACAACTAAATGGCAAAGATGCAAGTGATTGGGTCCCAAGAGGAGAAGTCTAGTGTTTTTTGACCATCAAATGAGTTAAGGGAGGGAATTTAGGAGGAGACCACAATGAGAGAGAGGAGCAAACATGCCATAATTTGAAGATAAAAACCAAGTGATATGAGCAGATTCTCAATGGGATATAGTCAATTAAATCAAGGAGGATAGAATTCATACCCAAGTGCACAAACTAAACTATATAGAGAGTGTTGTTATACATGTTCATGATCTGTCACTTATTTTGCAAAGAAAATAGAGTGTTCATTGTGTTGAGTGTAAGAAATTCTACTTTTGGATCAATCTTGAATTAGATTTAGTTGATTGAAGTTGGAGCTTTGGAAAGTAAGGTGTTGGAGATGAGATGATTATCAAGTTTGGAGTTTTGGTCTGTTATCAAGCAATGGTTTAAATTAGCTTCTGAAAATCTCTATCATTGTTGGTGGTTAGGTCTTGCACCTTTTTGCAAATTTTTCATGTAAGTATATTAAATATAGAATTCAGGGTCTTAGACCAAGCATACTTGGGTCTGGAGAGCTCACAAGTTAGCCCAACTCAAAAATCGATCCAAATATAAGGATTGGGATCAGAATATGCTCTCAAAGTTTTCAAGGGTACAACTAGCCACTATAAAATCTTTGGTTAGCTTTGGATCCATGGAGAGTGAGAGTTGATGCAATAAGTTCTATTAGAAATACTATAATAAGCTCGATAGAGCATTTTTATCTTCAATAATAATTGAATGTCAATTCTCCCATTTTTGTGACAAAAATTGAAGATTTTAGATTGCTAGAGTATTTGTGAGGATCATGTGTACCTTTGATCTAGAAATCTGGGGAAAGTTGCCAAGAATCAAGAGCAAACCCTTGATTAGGGATTTTACAATTAGGGTAGAAAAAAAATTAGACAAGTTAGTGGTCACATTGTAGCTTGTTTCATACGATTGAAAAACTTTTCTCAAAAGCTTTTCATTGAGTTGTAGATCATTCAAACCAAAGCAATAAAAAATTTTATTCTCATCTGAGTTACATGGAGTTTCCATAAAAAAGATATAGAATTTCCACACTTGGAGTATAGATTGAAATCAGCTTGAGGATAGGGCAAGAGGCTTTGAAGTTGATTTTTGCTGAAAGCATAGAGATTTGTCATTAAATTCTTGTGGTTGGATCCTCTTCATGCTTTCATGCTTGTTTGTATGGCCAATTGGCTGGGATTGGTGTGCGGGCATTGCGCTTAGGTTCTTTCCTTCTAGGAATGCTATTTATTCCTTGGTAATGCCAAAATTGATGACAAACAGACCAAGAGTGCATGTTATGATGATAGGTGAGGTTGCATGTTACTCCCCTACCCGATTGAAGGAAATTTAGAAACAGTGGAGGGTTCTTGTGGTTGGGTAACAAGTGCACTCAGACTAGTAGTGAAAAATTTACATACAACCTTTGATTTGTAAGCTCCATAGATAGGTGTCTTGTATGTTCTTAGAAAGAAAGGCAAAGTATGATTCCAATTTAGATCACAAAGTTACCAAACCTCCTTCATACAATGCAGTAGTGGGTTGCATTTTGTATGACTTATGATGGAGGTATTGTATGAATTGTGGCTCTTACAAATCTCTACTTGGTAGTTTGTTACTCAAACAGATGATTGGTGAACAAAGAGTGTCTTGAACAAAGTGACCTTGAATCCAAATGAACCTACCCTGCTTAGGTTTCCCTTGGATTTGATTCTTTAGTACATAGGAGAATAGATTGCATTGCAGCTTTTAGTGTCAATTGCTTGGATGACATTACCCTCTTTTGGGAATGATTATCCCCAAGAAGTTAAACAACAAAGAATAGATTGTCTTCATTGTGACCCTATTTGTCTCATTTTAGTCATTTAGAAAACCAATATCCTCAAGGAATGACCTATTCTTATTGATTATACTATTGAAGGTTGATATTGAATCACTAGAGTCATCCTTGGAAGAGAATGAGACTTGGTTATTGATTAAGTTGCTAGAAGGAAAGAAGGTATTGTAGAAAAAATGGATGTACAAGGTCAAAGAAGAACATGATGCAAGCAAGTGGTACAAGGCAAGAATAAGAGCCAAGGTTTTATGCATACAAAAGGTATAAATTGCAATGAGATTTTCTCTCTTGTAGTTAAGATGTCTATTATCATATTGGTCTTGGGTCTTGTGACTATAGAGGATTTGCATCTAGGGCAACTAGATGCAAGAAAAAATATTTCTACATAAAGACCTTGAAGAAGATGTCTATATAGCACAACCAAAGAGATTTAGGTCAATGATAAAGAAGACATGGTTTGCAAGTTGAAGAAGAGCCTTTATGGTTTGAAACAATGGTACTTGAAATTCAATGGTTTTATGGCTAACAATGTTACACTAGATATGAGATGGATCATTGATGCTATATTAAGTCATTTGTTGATTTGTACATCAGTTTGTTGCTAGGTCGAACATGAAGGATATCAACATAAAGCACCAATTTTTTGATGTTTTTGAAATAAAAAATTTGGGTCCTACATAGCAAATACTTGGGATGAAGATTAGTAGAAACAGATTTCTAGGTACTTAGAAGTTATTTCAAGAGAAGTACATTCATAGGTTGATGGACAGCTTTGGTCTACACAATGCTACAATTTAGACAACTCTCTTGGGAAGTTACCTCAAGCTTTTTGGGGAGCAATCACCAAGACAAATGTAGACAAAGAGTACATGAGCAAAGTGCCTTATGCATCAACAATTGGCAATTTTATGTATGCAATAGTATGCACTAGGTTGGACATGCTCATGCTATGGGAGTTGTAAGAAGATTTATATCAAATCTAGGGAGAAAGCATTGGTAAGTGGTAAAGTGGCTTTTATGTTACTTGAAAGGTACTTCAGATAGAGCACTTTGTTTTAGGTAGATAGAAGCCATTTTAGAGGGCTTTGTGAATGCAAACTTGGGTGGAGACTTAGATGGTAGAAAGAGTACCACATAGGACATGTTTACTCTAGGCGGTATGATTTTAGTTAGATGTTTTGATTTTCTAAGACAAATGTATTCAACTAAGATATCATGTCATTTGTGAGTTGATAGATCTGGAACTTTTACCTTGGTGAAGATTGCATGAATTAACAACACTACAAATATGTTCACCAAGGCGGTCATGATTGAGAAGCTTAAGTAGTGCATAGCTGCAGTTGGCCTTTGGATTTGATTTATGAGAAGAGTGTTATACTAGTGGTATCATTTAGGTATACCAAACTTTAATAGATATACAAGAGACTAAGATCATCAAGTAGATAGATGATGTCAGACTCCAAGTGGAAGATTCTTTATTGTGGATTTTGATTAGAGTTTTTAGTTCAAGATCTCTGATAGGCTTTGCAGATGTGGTTGGGGAGGGGGTCTAGGGCAATGCATGTGCCAAAAATGATTTTGGTTAGAGATCATATGAACACAATGACATATTGTCAAAGTATTAGGGTGAAAATCAGTTGAGTCTCCTAGAGGATCTTGTTAAAGTCATCACCTTCAGAAATGATGCTACCAAAAAGGGATTTATTTTTGAAAAATAAATCAAATATGTTCAACATTTTAAAGCAATGGAAATCTGAGGTTGAAAACCAATAAGGTTTGAAGATCAAGTGCTTGAAATTAGATAATGGTGGAGAGTATAGTAGCAACAAGTTCAAAGACTATTGTGTAAAGAATGGGATCATGATGATCAAAACTGTCCCTAAGACACCATAAGAAAATGGTGTGGTTGAATGCTTGAACAGAATTCTCAATGAGAGAGCTAGATGCATGAGGCTACAAGCAAGGTTGCCAAAAAAAATTTGGGCAGATGTAGTCAACATAGTTGTGTACCTCGTAAATTGAGGACACTCAATTCCCTTGGGATTCAAGATCCCCAAGGAAGGATAGTTAGGAAAGAAGGTGAATCTCTTGCCCTTGAGAACCTTTGGCTATGTCTCATATACAAGGATTCAAGATTGTGATAGGGACAAGCTTGATTCAAAATCAAGAAAGTGTTTTTTAATTGGATATGGGTTATAATCTTTGGAATGAAGATGATCAAACAGTATTGAGAAGTCAAAATTTCACTTTCCATGAGAATTTTATGTACAAAGATAACCTTGGATTGGATTTTCAGGTTACAAAAGAACAAGAACATCAAGAAGAAGTAGTGTTGGAAGATATATTAAAGAATGATGTTGTAGGAAAAATGAGTTTGGTAAAAACCAGATAGGTCATACTAGCTCTAGTCATACCTACAACTGATTTGAGGAACCTACTAGATTGTGGGAACTAGTAGAGAGGTATTCCCCATCCACGTATTACTTACTCATGAAAAAAAAGCAAACTTGAGTGCTACTCAGAGGCAATGCAACAAGAGGACCCATTGCAGTGGGAGCTTGGAATGGAGTAAGAGATGTTATCCCTAGAAGGAATGAGACTTGGTTATTGACCAAGTTTCTAGATGGAAAGAAGGTGTTGGGTGTACAAAATCAAAGAAGAACATGATTGAAGCAAGCAATATAAGGCTAAACTTGTGGCAAAGTGTTTTCAATGAACCAAAGGTATAGAATACAATGAGATTTGCTCTCCCATAGTTAAGATGACTACCATTAGATTGGTCTTAGGTCTTGTGATTGTAGAGGATTTGCATCTAGGGAAGTTAGATAGAAAAACAAAGTTCCTACATGGAGACCGTGAGAAGAATGTCTATATGGCACATCCTCAAGGATTTTAGCTCACAAAAAAAGGAGACTTGGTCTACAAGTTGAAGAAGAGTCTCTATGGTTTAAAGTTGGCTCGTCAATGGTGGTACTTGAAGTTTGATGGCTTTATAACCAACAATGGTTACACTAGATGCAAAATGGACCATTGCTACTATATTAATTAATTTTCTATTTCATATATTATCTTGTTGATTTATGTTGTCAATATATTGGTTGTTAAATCCAACATGAGGGAAATCAAGAAGCTAAAGCACCAATTGTCTGATGTATTTGAAATGAAAGATCTGGGTCCTTCATAGTAGATACTTGGAATGAGGATTTTCCAAAGACAAATTTGTTGGTACTTTGAATTTTTGTCAAAGGGAAGTATATCAAGAAGCTGATGGACAAGTTTGGCCTTAAGAATACTACAATTTGAACCAATCCCTTGGGAAGTCACTTCAAACTCTATGAGAAGCAATCACCAAGAACTGATGTAGATAGAGAATACATGACCAGAGGACCCTATGCATCAGCAGTTGGTAGTTTCATGTATGCAACGATATGCACTAGGCCAAACATTGCTCATGCAATGGGAGTTGTAAGTAAATTCATCTCAAACCCAAGAAGAGACCATTGGGAAGTAATGAAATGGTTGTTGCACTACTTTGGAATGTACCTTTAACAAGGAACTTTGTTTCAAAAAAATAGATACTATTTTAGAGTGCTTCATTTATGAAGATTTGGGAGGATACTTGGACAATCAAAAGAGCACTACAAGGTATGTATTTACCTTAGGTAGTATCGGGATAGAAATTAGTTAAATGTCTTATTTTCACAAGAGTGTTTCTCTTTCTATTACAAAAGTTGAGAACATGGCTATATTAGAGGCTAGCAAGGAGATGATCTTATTGAAAAACTTCATGGTAGAGCTAGGCAAGAAACAAGATGACAATATACTCAATAGTGATAGCCAGAATGCTATCAATCTTGTAGAGAAACCTATATTTCATGCCATGACAAAATATATTTAATTAAGTTATTATTTCATTTTTGAATTGATAGATGGTGGATTATTGACTTTGGTAAAGATTGCTAGATAAGCAATCCCACATATGTATTCTCCAAGCTAGTCATAATTGAAAAGCTCAAGCAATGCATAGTTGCAGTTGGACTTCAAAGTTAAATTATTTTTCTTGTACATTAGAGTGACAAGCAATGTTAGACTCCAAGTGGGAGATTATTAATTGTAGAGTCTGATTAATTATGAGAATGCACTATGGGAATGTTGAATAGTCAGTATGGGATAGATTTTCATATTATGGGATTCCATTTATGTGAGTGAATTGAAAGATAATACACATTGGGACTCATATCTTTATGAATACAAATGTAAATGAGATGTGGCTTATCTTGTTGGAAGTATCTTATCAAGGGATTTTCATAAACATCAAGATCATGGAAAATGGAGCTCTAGAAAATAAGTTACACTTGCTTGAATTTTACGATAAATTTTAGGATGTGTGGGATTCTTCTATGAGAGCTACGGGCTATAGGAGTTGCGGGAGCTACGAAGAGTGAGACTATATGTGGGATATGGGACCTACATGCATGGGACTTATGAGAGGGCTCTTGGATTGTGGGAATGTGCCCTATGAGAAGGCTACATGCATGGCTCCACTTGTGGAATTGAGTGAGGTGATGTGTATCAATTGGTACAAGATAATCTAGGTTTTAGTTATGGGATCTATCTACACCACTAGATAAGGATCTCCAAGTGCAAGTATATATGTATATTGTAAGTTTGGGTAGTCAGTGTGACTTTTGTAGTTCTTG
This sequence comes from Lunularia cruciata, assembly GCA_948567375.1. Taxonomy (NCBI): domain Eukaryota; kingdom Viridiplantae; phylum Streptophyta; class Marchantiopsida; order Lunulariales; family Lunulariaceae; genus Lunularia; species Lunularia cruciata. The sequence goes on along the minus strand of OX419762.1, from coordinate 25,089,711 downwards.
ATTGACAATTCAAGAGTGAATACAAATCCTATTCAATTATGGACATAAGCAAGTGTTGGTTGAACCACATGAAATTTGGCATAATTTCTATGCATGCTTTTCTTGACCAAATTGATGAATGTTTTTTGCTCCATTGTATAGCCAAATTTGGATTCATGCTACTTTCTCAACTTCCTAGTTGCAAATTTTCTCCCAATACTTGGTGTAGGTACTCAAAGTTGATTGCCTGATTATTATTCAAGTAAGTTGTTTGTTTAGATTTGAACAACTTTATTATGGATTTTACCAATATACTTCTGGTAGGATCTTTAATTTCAAGGACAATCAACTATTATTGCTCTTGTCATCTTTGAATGTTGCCTTGAACTTGGCTTCTAGAGTTAGGTCAAGGTGAATCCAAGTATTGTTTAACATGATAGCATCTAGGGGAGAATCCATAAGTTTCAAATCTCTCCATCAAAATTCCTTTATCTAAACAAAGAGGTCCCTTCTCAAAGTCTCTATCTATGGATCATGATTATCCCTAATCTCATGCGATATTTCATGGTCACTTAACTTCCAATTTCATAGGAAGAACTCCAACTTCTTGTTGTGGACTAATTCTTGTCTATTATGCAGCACCCATTTAACCAATCTTGGAGACTTGATTAAACTCAAATGCTCTTCTCATCTTCCTAGGATCTTGGGAGAATGTTACTTACTTTCCTTTTGATCCTCTCATTCTTCCGGTTCCATCTCACACTTCTCAATCCTTCTTTGCACAATCACACACTCTCATAATTCAAATTCTTAAGTGCTAGAACTTCTTGAAAAGGGTGAGGAAACCCTAATTGGTCTTGTGTTGGTTAACTCTGCAAAACTTAGAAAGAATCTAAGCCCAATGGGGATATTTAAGGTGACTGCCTAACCATTACAAACATTTGGTAGGTGTGCCCTTTGGTGAGCAGTTGCTTCTCATACATTTGAGTGGTTAGTACAATCAAATAGTCATCAATTGTAGTTCTTGATCTATTGGCACCACATTTACTCTCTAAATTTCAAGCCCAAGGTCGTCCCAAGGTCTCCTAGGACAAAGAGTTTCTTCACCAAAGGCTTCCTTGACAAAAATCTTCTTCATTGGAGAGCCATGTCATGTGCTCTTCATCTATATCCACTTCTATTGGTTCTCCCATGGTATGTTCCTTCATGTCGTCTTTCCCCTTGAAGGTAAAATTCCACTTGGGATGGAAGGCAAAAAATAATAAGCCTCCTTCCTTCCCTATTGACCAGCTATGTTTTAATTCTTTCTGATGAAACTAAGTAAGTAAGAAAAAGGTGTACCTTGGAAAGAGGTGAGGTTTTACACTCACCTTTCAGATAAGTAATAAGGGTATGCTCTCATTTAGTTACCTTCCTCTCACTCTTGACACCCAAGTTTGTAAAGTTGCTCCTAATTGGATAGGTCTATTTTATATTATTTAGATCATTTCACATGTTGCCTATAAAATTGCTCTTCTTGGTCACATGAAGATCCATCTTGCTTTCTATATCTCAAAGTTAAAACCTTTTATTTCTAACAACCTCCTTCTCTCCTTGTACCTAGCCTCCTCTTCCTTTAATCTCTATTAATGATCATGAAAAATACAAATTTAAAAAAAGTTACATTTCATGATATCCAATGTGGCTACCAACAACACACTCAATTTAAGATCCTTTGGAAAGTATATCCTTTGCTTGATGCCACATAGGAATCTTGTTCTCATCTCTAAAATGCACAAGCAACTATCCAAGAATTCAAAGAGTCCATGGCAATAAGGACACCACCAACTAGCGGCGGGATAATTTATATTAATATGTAGTTAGAAAAAGAGTTAGTTGAATCAACTTGATATACCAAAAGGAGGTAAACCAGCATAAACTAAGAATATTCAAGAAGCATCTAGGAAGCTTCCAGTAACTTGTATGCCAAGTTAATGGCTAGCTTAGCTTGCACTCCAAGAAAGGCGTCTTTAGGAAGAAATCTTCCTTGGAAGCTTCTTGAGAACCTTGTACTTAGGTGTCCTATTAATATCAAGGCCTCAGCTCATGCTAGGCATTTGGAGTTTCCTTCAATTGAGAGTTTCAATGTTACTTTCAACTCCGATATTCCATTCTCTTATTCTCTCCTTGGTTTGTTACAATTTTAACCTCTACCTAATCCTTATAGTTTGTAGATTTATCAACCTTTATCATCCTTGGCTTGTATATATCCACTTGGATCTACTATATTGTAATCACTTATATGGAAATTGACAATATGACTATTAGATGTAAAGCATCCTATACTAAGTAGATTATGAATCATACTAAGTATGTATCAAATAGATTTTGAATTATACTAAGTATGCATCATACAAAGTGAGAGTCCATATGTCACTAGATGATAGTTTGAGGTGGATATCACATTCATCTTGAGCTTTATATCCATCACTTTTCCAAGGTTAAATGTTAGTTTGTAAATTCTCAACTTTGAAGTAGTAGAATAAATGATAATAATATGCTTTGACATAGATAAGTCTTTGTACAAAGATTATTTTATTGAAGTGTCATATATAATATGAAGAATGAATGTTTGCTATTTAGAAGTTTGTAAGGCTAAATTTGCTCTAGTTTTATTACAAGTATATATGTTAAGAATACCTTGTTATCTTTGCTTTTGAACCATTTTAGAGCACAATGTAGAAATTGATCATGATAAAAACTAATGCTGATTTTTTTTCTTTCTAGCACCGATTATGAAACTATTTCCTTGAATACTTCAGTTTTTCTTTGACTCTAAAATGAGTTTCTTGAAGTACTTTATCACATTTTGAAATGTTTGCTACTTTTGAGAAAGATTTAATCTTCTTATGTCTTGTTCTTTGTCTAATGTTTTTGGTGTTAATTTGGTGTTATTTTTATTATTGAAATACTTCAAGGACAAAAGAAGAGAGAAAACACAGATTACACACTCAAACAGTTGATGCCCCAAAGGAACAACTTCTCTTTATTATATAGACAAAGAGGATCTCCTCCAAGGAAGCCCCACGATAGGATTAGGTACACAGATAAGTGATGTGTCAACAAGCTCCACCCTTGGATTACTTACTTGGATTGGTGACATGTCTGGTCTAGGTCCTATCTGGTTGGTCAAACAAGCTTTGACCAGAGGGAATCTTTAGGGAATCTTCCTATAAGAACATCAGAATCACATGAGTAAGGTACCATTGGAAAGCTCTCAACAAGAAAAAGTAGGGGGAGGGAAGTCCAGCCTTTCATCCATTTGGAGGAGGAGGGGAGGGGGGAGATCTGCACATTTTCAAGGCCTAATTCATCCGTTTAGGCCTACAAAATTGCCTTCAAAGATTTTAGGCATATTTTGGTTCCTACTCTATTAGTAGAAGTCCCCTTTTGGTGATACTTCTATCTGATCTGTTTAGTCCATCATGTGTAACATCCTTCCAGATGTGACCAAACCAATTCTCACCTTTAAATCATATGTCTAGCTATTGGTTCTAAGGTTCTGAAGTCTATTTTGGTTTTTGCCCTATTAGTAGATGTACTCTTTTGGTGATACTTCTATCTGATCTATTTTAACCATCATGTATAACCTCATTCTAGATACTACCAAACCAAATTTCACATCTAGATCATATGGCTAGCTCTTGGTATTATAGATCTCCTTCCTTTTAAGATGCAACATCCTCATTGTGCAATTGTTGCTCAAATGCTTGCACCAACATTGGTGCATGTGTCAAATTGGCAATAGGCTCCTAGGTTGCTTCATAGAGGGGGTAACCTTTCCATTGTACTAGATAGTCCACCCGCGGATGGCAAGTACCACGCATGCGGTTTTGGAGAATCCGCTCTACTTCATATTCCTCTATACTATCAATGAGTGTCGGACAAGGTCAAATGTCTTCTACGGAATGACCCTGGCCTGATTGGGGAGCATATCTGTGTAGTGAGGAGACATTCAACACTAGATGGATCTTCATGTGTGGTGGTAGCTCAAGGTGATAGGCCACAACACCAACGCGATGAAGAATCAAGAAAGGCCCAATATAACGAGGTTTGAGCTTACGAGGTCAAACTAATGTGAGGTTGGTTGTCAATAGCCACACTTGATCCCCAACATTGAACTCCATGTGCCTATGGTGTGCATCGGCATACTGCTTCTATCAATTTTGTGCAATCTGTAATTTGTGTTTGGCGCTCTCCACACCTTCTTGGATTCTAGAAACAAATGTGTTGACTACATCAACCCTGGTAGCCATTGAACGGATCTTCATCAAGCTAGAAGGTGTGAAGGGATGATCACCATACATGAGAAAGAACGAAGTGACTTGGATAGATGCATTCATTGAATTGTTGTAAGCAAATTCCACCAATGGGAGAAGGGTGTCCCACCTCTCTTGCTCTTCTACGGTGAAGCCGCTATTAGGTCTTCAATTGTGCGATTAGCCCGCTCTGTTTGGCCATCTATTTGTGGGTGGTAAGTTGTGGACATGGCCAACTTGGTTTTGAAGAAACCAAAGAGTGTTTTCTAAAACAAATTGGTGAATTGGGTGCCTCTATCGATGATGAGTACTCTAGACAAGCCATGGTGAGAAAAGACTGCATCTAAGTATAATTGAGCTAGTTGTGGAGCGGTCATATCCTTGGTGGTAGGGCATACATGAATCATTTTGCTGAGCCAGTCCACAAAGACCACAATAGAGTCAAACCCTGAGGTGGTCTTGGGTAATTCATAGACAAGATCCATACTCACTTGTTCCCAACGTTGGTTAGGAGTGAGGAGAGGTTGAAGGAGCCCTGCAGGAGCTTAATTAGAAGCTTTGTTCCATTGATAAAGTAAGCGGTTGCACACATAGTCCATCATGTTGTTGCTCATCTTAGGCCAATAGTAATGGCGTTTGACTACATCCAAAGTCTTGTCCAGTCCGACATGACCTGTAATGGCCAAATCATGACATTCTACTAGAATGGTGGTGCGTAATTTTGGGACATTTGGGATCCATAATCTGCCATCACAAAAGGTGAGTCCTTGGGTGCTGGTGACACCTTTGGATGATTGCACTTCTACAATCTATGGATCAGTTTTTGTAGCAGCCAGAATTCAAGGTTAATCTTAACCTCTACCACCAAGTTGTTGGCCATTGGCATGTGGGTGAATGCATCTGCAAGTTGCTTCTTACCTTCCACGTAGATGATTGTCATGTTGAAGCATTGTAGCCACTTTGCCAACCAAATTTGGCGATGAGATTGATCCCTCTGCGTCTCGAGGTAGACTAGAGGTTTGTGGTCTATCTCTACTACAAATGCCTTCTCACCCAAATAGTGCTTCCAATGCTTGGTTGCCAAAATGATGGCTAGCTCTTCTCATTTTGTGGTGTGGTAGTTGCGCTCTGCCGGTAACAGCTTTTGAGAGAAATATGCAATTGGATGCCATCGGTCATGCCACTCTTGTTGTAGGACTGCTCATATTGCTATGCCTGATGCATCTATAGCTAACTTGATTTGACGTTTTGGGTCATATCACTTCAAGATTACTACATGTAGCAAGGCGGATTTCAATTCTTGAAAGACTAACTCTTGTGTGGTTCCCCATGTCCACTTCTTCCCCTTGCCAAGTAGTGCCGTTAAAGGCTATGCAACCTTGGAGAAGTCCTTGACAAATCTACAATAGAATCCTGTCAACCCCAAGAAGCTCTTGAGTTAAGTCTGATCTTCTGGGGCACTCCATTTTTTGAATGACCTCTATTTTATCCGTCAATACTTGAATACCCTTTGCACTTACTTTATGCCCCAAGTAGTCTACTTCAGACTTGCCAAACTTGCACTTTGAGATTTTGGTGTACAATTGATTCTATCTTAGAATTTGGAGGACCTCTTGTAGATGTTGTTTGTGTTCCATCATTGTGCTACTATATACTAAGATATTGTCCAAGAAGAGGATAACAAACTTATCCAAGTATGGAAAAAATATGTCATTCATTAGACTCATGAAAGTGGTAGGTGCATTGGTGAGGCCAAAAGGCATCACAAGATACTCAAAGTGGCCATACTTGGTTTTGTACACATCTTCCTCGGCAATTCGGATTTGATTGTAACCGCTCCGCAAATTTGGTGAAGTATCTCACTCCATGGAATTGATCAAATAGGTCATCCATGCAAGGTAAGGGGTATTTGTTCTTCATTGTTTGCTGATTGAGACCTCGATAATCAATGCACATGCACATTGTACCATTTTTCTTCTTCACAAACAAGACAAGAGCCTCATATGGTGATACGCTAGGTTAGATGAACCCTTTCTACAGCATCTCCTCAATTTGAATCTTAAACTCCTCAAACTCATGAGGTGATAGGCGATATGGGGCCTTACAAGGAGGTGTCTTCCCCGGGAGTGTCTCAATTTTATGATCTACTTGCCTTTTTGGTGGTAATCTTGAGGGTAGATCATAGGAAAAACATCTTGAAACTCATCCACCACATTCTTCAATTTCTCAAGAATTTGTCCATCAAGTTGTACACTCTGGACTTCTCTTATTAGACCCATGAAACATCTATCGGTCTTACAGACAGTTGCCATCCCTATGACATATAGAGGTAGTTTCTGCTTGTGTGATTTTTCTTTAACCCCAATGATTGACCATTGGTGGGTTCTCACTACTTTCTTCCTCCAATATACCATAGGGTTGTAATACTCTATCCATAGCATGCCTAAGATTGCATCATATCAAGCTAATTGTATCACTTGCCACTCAATTGCTTCCTGATATTCTCCTACATAGAGTGTTACACGTCTAGGTAATGATTCAATCCTCTCTATTTGCCCATTAGGTAACTCTACTTCTTCACTCCAATCTCTCTCTAGATCCATTCCCAATCTTATTGCAACAGAGCAAGACAAGAAATTCTCTATTGCTCTTGGATCTATTGATACTCTTACTTGATTACCTTCTAGGATTCCATTCACAACAATCAATTGTGAGGTTGTCTTTTGGGATCTTTGCGCATTAGTCTTCTTCCTTCCCTTGCTTCTCTATTTCCTTATTTAGCCAGTTAGGCCACAAGGTACATTTACTAATGATCTATGTTTTCCGAAGTGATTTCCACCTCCTCCTCTTCAATGTACCTCTCCAAGTTGTTCAAAGATTGCATGTATGAAGGCCGAGGGCCTCTAGGGAAACGAGTGCAATAGTTGGTAGATATGTGTCCAATACGGCCACAATTGTAACAATGGCGTTGTTCTCCTTGAGTTCCTTCTCCTTGTGGGACTCCATCTCTTTGTTCTTTTACCCGTCCACGCTCCTCTTGAATTGGTTGTGCTCCTCAATCTCGAAATCAAAGGTTGCCCAATTCCATTAGTATTGGTCCACCCATATGTGGCATTTTTGCCAGATAATGTTGAGGTGGAACTACTCCTTCACCTCCACCTAATGCTCTTGCTATTCTCTGTGCACAAGCAATGGCTTCAAATACCATGCAAGGATTTTGCACCATGAGTTCTTGGCAAATCCGCTCCTTCAACCCTCATTTGAAATTGTCAAGAGTCTCTATTAGACTCATGTTGGTTATTGCGACTTGTAGATCTAGAAATGCCTCCACATACTCTTGTACGCTATTCTTTTGCCTCAATCCCCATGATTGAGTTTGAGCCATCTACACAGAATCCATTGATTGGAAATTCTTCAACAATCCTTCTTGCATTGTTGTCCATGTGACCTCCCTTCTCTTTGTCAACATGGATATTTCCCAAGCATCATACCATGTGAGGGCTTTATTGGTCAAGAACCCACATGCAAACACGCCTACAGCATGCTCCGTGATCTCTGTTGAGAACAATTGGAAATATTGATTCATTCTCGAGATCCAATTTTCCACTACTCCCATCATACGCTACCCCTTGTAAGGCTCAATGTTACAGGTCTTTTTCATCCGGAGTAGCAATGTGGCTTCATTGTTGATAGGGTTTGTAGGCACAAGTGCCTCTCCAAGAACTTCAGTTGTAGGTATTGGGTTTTGAGACGGCTCTTCTTCTTGCATGGCTTGATAGTTCTTGAGGATCTGCACTTGACTTTGTAATTTCTCCATGGTCATCGTAATCTCTCAAAATTCATTCAACATCCCTTGCATTCCTTGCACCAGCTCTTGCAATTGCGGATCCATAGCTCTTGCAATTGCGGATCCATAGTTCATGCAACACTCAATTGCTAATGTCTACTTCAATATAGAGTCAATATGATCACTCTGGAAGGTGCATGAACTATTAGAACTACCATTGGGACCTCAAAAGCTATCACTCATTGATAATACTCCTCACCAAAATTCCTTACTACAAAATCTCTAAACATCACTTTCGGTCTAACTACATTACGGATTTCTACTTGAGTGTTGAAAGGGAGAGGATTTGGGACATTCATATCCATATTATCATAATAGAATGTAGATTGTCAAATCCCACTCTCTATCATATATCACCATTGTTAGAATCACCAGGTTTGGTGAGTTCATCATCCTGTACATGAAGTCTGTACCAAAGTGATAAAATAGCGATACCCTCATCTGCTCATGCTGGATGTACATAACCTTGATGTGGAATGGATTTGAGAATAGAAAGTTAGGTGTGGGAAATTATCCTCTTGGCGGATCCATCCCATCTGCTCTCTAAAGTCCTTCATAAGTCTAGCAATTACTCTATGTTCTACACCTCAAATTACTCAGTTTTAGTAGTTTGTGCTCTTCCAAGAGGGGTGATCTACTCTCTTGGAATAAAACACTTGCTCTTGCTCTGATACCATTGTAATACTCCGAGGACAAGAGAAGAGAGAATACACAGATTACACACTCAAACATTCAATGCCCCAAAGGAGCACATTCTCTTTATTATATAGACAAAGAGGATCTCCTCCAAGGAAGCTCCACCATAGGATTAGGCACACAAATAGGTGATGTTTTAGCAATCTCCACACTTGGATTGGTGACATGTCTGGTCTAGGTCCTATCTGGTTGGTCAAACAAGCTTTACCCGGAGGGAATCTTTTAGGGATTCTTCCTGTAGGAATCTTAGAATCATGTGAGTAAGGTACCATTGGAAAGCTTTAGACAAGAAAAAGCAGGGAGAAGGAAAGTCCAGCCTTTTCTCCATTGGGGGGGGGGGTCTGCACATTTTCAAGGCCTAATTCATCCATTTAGGCTCCAAAATTGCCGTCAAAGATTTCAGGTATATTTTGGTTCCTACTCTATTAGTATAAGTTGCCTTTTGGTGATACTTCTATCTAATCTATTTTGACCATCATGTATAACATCATTCTAGATGTTACCAAACCAAATTTCACATCTAGATCATATGGCTAGCTCTTGGTATTACAATTAGTCAATTCTTCAAGCATAAAGATACTTCTCTTAGTTTGACTTCTATGGCCTTCATAACATCATATGAAGTAGTCTAGTCTCTAAGAATATATAAACTTACTCAACTTCTTCCATAATGCAATAGTAAGAGTCTTGATATCTTGTATTGAACTATTTAAGTATATGAAATTAAAGACTCATTTTGATACCTTCTTTCATCAATATTGCAGCTAGCACTATCAATTCTCTCTCACTAATCAAAGCTTCTACACATTGGTTACTTCATGGTTCTTCTTAATATACTCAAAGCTTCTTTTGAGGTGGTAGTATCTAGGATGTTCATCAACTCATAAATTTTGATCCTCATTTTGAATATTGAGAGTATTTCTTGGATTTTATAGATGTATCATACACACTATAAATATATCAAGACTTCTTGCCTTCCACAAAATATGTGGGTTTTGTCTAACTTGTGAGAACTAGACAAAAGATCATCACTTACCAAGATGGAACCCATTTAGCTCTCAAGGAAAAATAAGCTCACTTAGAATCTTAAATATTGTAAATGTGTTCTTAAATGTAAGACAAGCACATGTAGAGATAAAGATAAAGCTAGAGTAAAATGTTAAAGCTACTCAAAACTTGTTACTAATACACCAAACATATGAATTATTTTTTGTAATCTGACTATATTTTCAAATTTGGAATTGAATTTTTAAAGCTCTTATCAATACCCTTATAAGCCTCTAGTCTTAGTGGATATTAAGAACCTATGTTTTCTTTTAGATATGCCATCTCAAATACATATATAAGACTTTCAAAAGCTAAAAATGTTTTTTATGTATTTCTTTTATTACTAAAAATCTCAAATCCAACAAGTTGATCAAACTTCCTTTTACTCTAGTGTTTGATTTTCCATTTTTCTCAAGCTCTTCTTCATGCTTGGGACCTATCAATAAGTAAGATGACCTTTCTTGTCAATGCACACAAGAATTAATAGCTTTGGCACCTTGTGATGATATCATAGTAATCCTTGCATTTAAAAACAAACTTCTCTCTTGATGTGCTTGTTCAGTCCCTTTTAAATCTATTAGCTTGTCCAAAATTATGGATATTAATATTAGAGAAAAAATTAACCTCATCATTTAGCCAATAAGAATGATCTAGTTATTGGAGTTTTGTTACTATGTCAATGAAGAGTTGCATGAATTAAGAGGAAGTAATCAAGGTAACAAAAAGGTATAATTAGTAACAACAAGAGAAAAGATTTACATTGAACACAAGTCTTGAAGAATAAAAAGATAAATATACTTAGATATATAAATAGATAAGGGTCAGAAGGAATGTATTGAGCTTAAATTCACAACCTATTATATTATTGATCTTGAATGTCTCTCACGTAGATAGAAATATTTCTCCAATTTACAATTAATTTTGAGAAAATGAGGACATCAAGAGTTATTTAGCTATATGCACATAGCTTCAAGAAATAAGATTATTTTTATTAAACCAAAGTGGTAAATACAAATCCAATACAAAGAGCTGACGTACGTAGAATTTTATGCCTTCATTACTCTTTAGCACTCATCTTAATTATTTTCTTTCTTTGCATTAGTGTATACAAAACTTAACTTAATGAGTGTGAGTCTTGGCTCGTTTGCATAGAATTTGTATTTTTTTGGTTTTTTAAACTTGTACATAACTAATATCTTAGGTTTTATTATTGAGCTTGTCTCTTATAATTGATTAATGTCTCTCATGACCAATAATTGATAGTTTATGGTTTGCTTTCAAAATGTCTATAATTAATATTTTAGATTTATTAACCTTGTCTCTTAGGATTGACTAATGTCTCTCATGACTGACAATTGATAGGCTTCAGTTTTAATCTATAGATAGAAAAAAGAGTTAACTAGAAATAATTTCTTCTCCATTACTCCCTTGTGAACTTTTTGATGGAGTCTTAATTGATTGCACATAACTATGTGCCTTTTTTTGAAGTGCTTTCATAAGATCATATTTTTAGTATTAGAATACTCCAAAGATACTATCACACGTAAAAGATGGAAGTGAATTTTTACATCCATTGTCCTTGAAAGATAAATTTCATTCCTAACAATAGAAAGACATCATACATTATCCAACTTGATTTGAATTTTCTTTAATTTAAAAACATCCAATTTAGAATAAATTCTTAAATAGAAATAAATAAGTGTGGTTTGAGTGAGAGCTATAAACTCAGCCTTACAATATCATGCAGAAAGTATGTAGTTTCATATATATATCATGTGAATGTCTCTTGAAACGAAATAAAATCCACAATCAGAAATGGTCCTGCTCAAGGTGAAAGAAGAATAATAATCCCAGTTCTCATACTAAGCTACTTATGCTTATATTGATACACAAAATATATCACTTCAGAAAATAATCTGTCTTTTCTTTCTCGTGCTTTCTCAATAAATCCTTGCGATTACTCCACATATATTTATCTTGCTTGAGATCTCTGTTTAGAAAAAAATATCTCATCTTTATTTACATTTTTTTCTAATTTCATATTTACCCCTGATATAATGATGTAGAATGTAGAAAATTAAAGAGAAAGTATCATTAAGATCTATATCTGTATAGTGTACCCTTTGACTACAACTCTACCTTTGAATTTCTCAATTACTGCCAATGAATATGTTTTGATTTTAGATACTTATTTGCATCCAATTGGGCTTTCTCCTGTTTGGTAAAGATATAAGTATTCATATCTTGTGATACAATATGGAATGAAACTCAAATTCTAGTGTTGCCTTCCACTATTTAGCATGCTCATTCTCAAGTCTTCCCTCAAAGGTAAGAACTCCATCCACTTGTGCATTATTAAAGACTGGTCCATGATGATTGTCTAATTTAAGTTTCAGGTATTTCAGGTCTTGTAGATCTCTTTTGTTAACTTGATGGTTTTCTTTGCTCCTTTCTCATATACAAATTTCTTGAGATGCTATGTTTTGAATCTTGTTTCATATTTTATCTACGTATTATGAGTTCTCCATTAAGTCAAAGTTCCTTTGAGGAACTTTTTTTGGCAGAGGATCTTGGTCAAATTTGTTTTAACTAATCCGGTCCTGAAAAATTAAAGCTCCCTCCTCGATAGTTTCTATTTTCTTGGTCCTATTTTTATAATATATACACTCCAATTTCATTTGCTCTGCCAAGTCTCGTTCAACATGAGCTTTCACAGAATAATATAGACGTTCGGATGCTTCAATATCTGTGCTTCAGTACGCAACTAAAGCCTTAAATGCTTAAATACTGGTAACGAATTGAATAAGTGCTCCCATTTTGACCATCATCGTTGTTAACAAATGCTTATGATTTTCAATCTTCACCATATCTTTTGGTGTTTCTTCACCTGTCTTTATGAATAGAAGAGCCTCCGTCTAAAATTTATCCATTATAATTTTCTACATTAAATAAGTTTCAGCATCCAGTTTCCCAATGCTTAATTGATCCATAACCTTTAGAAAATAACATGGTCCTTATTCAACTCAATATAATCGACATATATAACAAGGTCCAAAATAAGGAGCCAAAACACATCAATTTGTGAGAAATAAAAAGACTTCCCTATCAAAATCTAGTTAATCATTACACAAAATACAATACAAAGAGTAGGCTAATCCAAAAAGAATGAGTCTAGCTCAATACAAAGAGTAGACTAACCTAACATAAAGAGTCAACGCCGAGCCTCTTCTTGAACACCTCTATTGCATATATCTCTTCTTTGTGAATGCAAAAAGACAATTGAACTCATTGAGCATTAGTCTTGACTCATGTTAAGCGAGTGTTCTCTCGTTCTGATCAGGTCTTAAATAAATATCCGAGGAATCATTACTTTTCTGTCAGTTAGAATTATCGTCTCTTCCAACTGATTATTTACAGGCTATAGCTATACTTATTCGTCCGTAACCTAGACAGGGAGAGAAACGTACTGAAATTCATTGTTCAATATATAGATATATACTAAGGTTCCAAGCATATAGTTTGTCTGTATTCTAACTACCGGAGAAGAGCTACAACGATTGCAGAAGAGGACGGATCAAAGGGTCGACAAGAAGGAAATTTGATTTCTTTGGCGTGTATCATTTCGTTTGACTGTTGTGCGTACACACGAGTCATTAGAAAGAAAAACAAGACGGTTCTGATCATTCTTATCTCTCAAAAGACTCTACTCTAATAATGCTTTGCGTCAATACACTCATAAACATTTATGTAAAATTATAACTTATTATTAATCAAGTTTTTAAAATATGATAAATAAATAAATAAATAAATAAGAATCAAAATAATGAACAACCAGAAATGAAATTTTACCTTGTGAATTGATTAATATTACTCTCGTTTTATTGATCCCAAGTCTCTGATTTATTTTAAAGTTTGTTCTAAAGTGTACTATTTAATAAATATTTTCCAAAATACCCCATTTAGCAAAAATTAGTACTGAAATCCCCTCCTCGCTTGCATGACTGGGAATGTGTCACCCCAACCAGTCATGCGTCACCCCAATATCTCAGCCAAATCTATGCATAGCCAGATGAATAGTGAAAAGTTCAAACGAAAACGGAGCATTTTTTAGCATATTTGTTCTAAGTAGAATATTTCAGATAATTCCCTTTATTGTATAACGGGAAAACTAGAACTTACTTGTCCCCGATGAGATATCTGATTGTCCTTGGCTGATATGTGGAAGCGAGGTTGTTTATAAACATTTAATGTCAGGGAAATGAATAGCCAAAAATCGTTGAAAACTTGATGAGACGCGAAGAGCATGGCATATCGTCTTGCATCCACCATACTTCTGGGGCCCAGATCTTTTCGGTCATGATCAATCACAGCTAGGCGTTCAGTTGTGTAGAGGGTAGGTATACACGTAGTCGAAATCTTGATTTCCTGCAAGTAAGCAAGTGTTCTCAGGCAGGAGTTACATGTAGTACGTTCGTCGCTGATAACAATCAGCGATTGTTAACAATAACAATCTTTCTGTAACTTTTAAAGGCCTACAATTCCATTTCTGGTCACGAGCATGTATCTCGTCTTCGATTTTTAATCCGTGAGAATTTCCACAAAGTATGAAATGCACTGAGTAACAGCAAAGACTTCACACTTAGACCTGTTTGGAGTTCTCCACATGATCCATAATCTTATCATGTAATAGATCGGTGCTCCCTCAAGAGTTCATATCAGATCGTTCCGAACATGGATAAACAACAAATGGGCTACTTGTGCGAGTTCTCAATGAATAACGAACAAGAGAGATCTGTCTTCCTCTATGTCTTACGTTCTCACTTAATTTCAGAAATTCTTTTCTCAATGAAACAATTTAGACAACGTATGGAAAGCATACGACACATTGTTCCGAACGGCATGACGATAAGGAAGTTTCCACCGAGTCAGTACGACCTGCTACATAGGTTTACTGGAAAAGAATTCATCAAATTTCTGACCTTGATAATATGTACATTTTATCCACCACGGTAACGAAGGTTCTGGTTCATATTTGAATTGTTTCGCTGACAGATATCAGCGCATCGAAATCTCTCAACCCCTTCAATCACCATTCGCTCCAAGATGTGACTGTCCGCATACATTTTGCAATTGGAATTCCAACCATAAGATGCAAAGCATGGAAGATTTAGCATTCAGTTCAGTCGAGAAGCGGACTTAATAGGATTCAATGGAGTTCCAATCCTCACGGGAAGTAAACTAAACTTCGTACAATCCTAGATGCCGGGGATGGTGTCGTCAGAGTTAGTCTACGGGTTGTAGTCTTTGAATCTTTAAACTGTAACTTTTGGAGATCTTTCTCGAGTTCGGTCGAGTAGTCTGTCATCAGCATGGAGCTCTGCCTTTAGAACGACTCGACAAGGAGTATAAATTCTTCCAGGAAGTAAGCGAAATGGCATTACATTCTGTGTTACAAAAGATGGTCATCGGTCTGGGTAGGACTTGTGATGCTAAATACTGCGGCAACTGATCGGGGCCTAGGGTTCTAGATGATTTGGTGATAACTGACCGGTGGAGAAGAGATGTGGAAGTGAACTTCCTCATGCGCAGTTCCTGACTTCGCTTGGCAGACTGAGTCTGTCAAGTGAAGTGATCCACTGTGTCACTCCTACACGCCACCACACCCCTTCGTTGCTCCTATTAATCAAGATGGGAGAGCACTATTGCAGGCTCACTTACCTCTCCATCGTGCCTCGTTTTACTTGTTGGATCTCAAGGTAACCAAAATGCTAATGGAACCGTGGAATATCTGGGGTGAGTTAGTTTCGCAGCACAGTCCTCACATACATGGACTTGGTCAGAGTTGGTTATACGATTTGCTCTGCTTAGTGCTCGAATTTCTTTCTGAATGAGATCGAGAAATGAACCATTCTTGAACAGCAAGTAAATCTTCACAATAACATCTGATTCGTCTAAAATCCCACGGCGCTTTGTTATTTTGACTTCCATGGAAGAGTTGTGTTGACTAAATCTAGAATTTTACAACGGACTGTGCTTCCTCTTTGTGCACTCGCTCATGTTTTGTCAGAAGTGCAAGAAGTATGGTCTGAAGTTGGAACTTCATCATGATGATTTAGCCTGTTCATTGCCAGAACGAGAACACATTAGTCTACCTTTGATTGTGACCTCACCAAATAACTGCTCACGTTTCTGATGTTCAAGACCGTAGACATCTCGTCTGGGCAAATCCCTCATAGCGTTATCTTTTAATCACCAGTCGTGCATTTGGGTCTAGGTTGGAACTAGCGGAGTCACCCGGAGGCTTTAAAAGGCCGTGTTGGGCATGGGCATGTATGTGCATCCTCTAATTGGAGCCAATGGGGATCTGAGCAAGCATGAAATTCAAGACAACTTGATTAACCAGTTCCCAAGAGCTGTTCATGTGCACGTTATTTAAGTGTCTCCAAACCACAGATCACCTACGGTACTAGCCAACGCTTGGAAAGTGAACTTTTAAGAACCTGCTATAGTCTCACACAAGGAAGTGTTCACCTCGTCCGAAAATATTTTGCAACGTAAAGATGCCGCCAAACTCTAGATCTGAAGTTGTGCCCTTGTCGCCCAATATCGACCTGATTTAGATTAAGCGAATCCGTTGGACAACAAGTCCAACCCTTTCTGTCAAATCCGAAAATCTATACAAGACAATTTAGTACTGAACGAGACAAGTGTCCATGAAGAACCCGTGTGTAATAAAGGACAAGATAGAGGAAAGTGATTCGTTGAGAATAGTAAACTTTATCCAGCAACATGCACAGCATTACCGTATAGTCTACGTGTACTCATTGACAAGTACAGCAGCACACTCGACGATTCAAGCAGAACGAAGTGTTTCTTATACAATAAACATCTGAGGGCCCAGCAAAAGCAGATTATGGATATTTCAGTTCTTTGCCCTTGTCAGTTACTTTCATAGACAAAATTCCTCGCGGTGAAGGAGAAGAGAGAGGCTATCAACTTTCGTACTGAACACTTCCTTCAAGAAAGAAATTTGACAAGAGAGAGACAGCATGAAACCGAAAGATTCCGTCTAAAATTTTAAAAAAAACGTTGCAAGTTTTATCCTAGCGACTTATAGAGTATCACCTATCCGAGTAATCATCTTTAACATAGCGGATATATTTGGTTGGGTCAAAGAATAGATTCACAGAACTCCATAAATCTACAACTAGATGACGACCTTATATATCCACCCTTTTGAACATCTTCACCAAAGAACGAGTTTCAAAAGAATGATTGGAGAATCACCAGCAGATTATTCGTCCTCTCTATTCGAAGAGTAGAAAGACTAAACAGGAGAATGCGCCTTTGCAGATGGTTACGTTAGTTAAGAATCTTCCCCAAAGATTCCAAACTGTATCATCCCGATGCCGTGATTTATGCAGGTTTTATATCTATGTCTCGTATTATGACCGGTGGGCCCTTCCATGAGACGGACCGTGGTTCTTTAGGAGACGTCTGCAAAAAGCTGCGTCCACAAGTTAAGTCCTCAGTTCTACCATTATGCATGATTTTGTCAATTTATCTTCCTAAGATTCGACAAGGACTCCCGTCACCGCCGGTATGTCAAGAAACGGGAAGCGAGCTTCCTGGACCTGTTAGAGGATTTTCACTACCGTAGTACGTGGTGTTAGCAACTGCGCACGATAGCTGAGGTTTACCTGGTTTGGTTGACGTGGATTTTGGATCTGCATAATCAGCAATCTGCCCACGCGTGATCAGATTTAGTTAACAGACACGGAGCCAGGAGTTTCGACCTTGTGGTAATTTGAGTCAAATTCTACGTACAAAATTTAGTCGAAGTTTCTAAGGATTATTTCTAACCGAAGATTGACGTTTAATAAGCCAGTCTCTTGTTACTTACAATTTATATCCGTCAATAAGTCCACGGACATGGAGTGCTTACATAGTTTCTCCTCCCCGCTATTGCTGTCCGTTGCCAAGCCTCAAGGTGGCAAAACATATGCTAACAAAGGGGCCAATTCAACAATGCAATACATAGATAATTTACCTAGATGAAACAACCACTGAGAAAAATAATCATCTAATTGTGCAATAAATTAACTATATATATTTTGTAATATTTTACTATTTGAGAAAAGGAGCGAGCGTATTTATGAATGTTTCGAATTAGGTAGTGCACATCGCACTTAGCTTAACTTTAGAAAGAGGATCATGATCGTGAAATTATCATAAATACTAGAATGCTGTGTTCTAATAGACCATTATATGTGACAAGATATTGGTTCATAGTCAAAAGGTGAATTTAAAACGGTATAGTACTTTGATCATCATGTAGTGTCTTGGAATGAGTTTCTTTTGAAGAGAGGTGAAAATACCAAGATGCTCTTCCAAGTTGTTCTTCGGTCCCTCCCTAGACTTTCAAATACATAAACGAAATTTGTGAAGTGAAGACCTTCTCCAAAACTTGGTCTAGTTAGGTACTGTAGTTTCTTCGTAGTACGAGTCGGATGGGTTTGTGTGGGGGAGGATGGGAGCTGACTGGTTACAGACAGGCTACAAACGGTTTAAAGCGAAAAAGGAGCTAAGGATCCTTTAACCGCCCACCGGATGTGCCTTTATCACCGGTGATGATCTTGAGCATGAGAATGGCGCAGCTTGAGGCCATGCCACAGGACACGATGATGGGCCGTGTCAGCGTTCGACTCCGATTTAGGGAGGTAAAGCTCGACGCCACTGTAGACTGCAATAATCGTGGCTTATGGGGAGATGTTCAGTACGTGAAGAATCGAAATTTCTACAGGAGCGGATTGCGACTTTCCAAGGTCAATAAACGGGAGCTAAAGGTCAAAAATCGCCGTCAAATTTCGTATGATTCAATCTCAATCGCTACAGGAATTGGGCAATTTCTTTGCCAGTTTTCCGGGTTCAGTCAGCAACCCCCTCCTGCGTCACAGTAAGAACGTACCGATACTTTGGCAATCCTCTTGCGATGTCATCAAACCTGCAAGCCTTGACCTGAAATTCTTCTCCTGTGTAGTGGACCTTCGGGCTAGATTAACAATCACCACGGATTCAGTTCGCAGGTCCTTTGTATTGAATTCTAAGCCTGGTACAGGTCTCAAATCTAGCGGCTTCATTGGATAGTGATTATGTCGGCAACGCCTGGATGCAGATGATCCATCTTGATGTAGGAGGTTAAATCACTGCTAAATTGGAAATACCAAAGGTAGATCAGACGATGGCCACGGTTTTATTTCGAACAGATTCGTCTACCTGAATTCTTACCTGAATTCTGACCAGAGGTCTAGTTGCCCACGATTTGCGTTCATTACAAAAGCATCCGTCGATCGAGCGGCCAGTATCGTCATTCTCCTCATGTCATTGCTGCCGGCATGTACAGTACTTTAGACTCCTGCACCCGTGGAAGACCCAAACTCACTACCAGACTCATGTAGCCACTTACGATCCAAGCCTTCTTGCGGACGATCTGGGAAGGCGATGTTCGTCAATGGATGCGTCAAGATCAGCAATGCTCGGCGGTTATTTTCGTAGTCTGCCTTACGTCTTCCACCAGCTAAGAATAGTCCTTTCCAAGAAGAGACAAACGAACGGAGAAAATTAACTCCTGAGCTCATCTTCGTTCCAATAATCTAATCTCTTAAATAGCATGTGCTTCTGGTTGAAACCCCATTTGTAAACGCTTCTTAATTCTAACCGACTTACGGCCCCGCTAAACAGTAAATTTAAAACGAGGACTTTGCTAACAATTTAGAAGGCAATATTTAGCGGTAATCACCTTTACAACTCAATAGATTGTTGCAGCTTCTCTACGAGAGATTTTCAAAGGGGGAAGAAGGTCGTGGTAAGAAATCTACAGGATTTGGTTTTCTCCTTCTCAGAATTAACTCAGTCAGCGGATCTCCCAGTGACTGATTAGCAGAGGGAGACGTAGCAGTACGCAACGAGTCTGGGGAGTTTTATCGAACATAAGAGTGGAAGTCGACGGTGAGGACGTGACGGGTCGAACGGGACCGGGGGAAGAGGAGAGAGAGAGGGAAGTATGAGAGCGGTATACGGAGGGGGTGGCGGCGGACGGTTGGGGCAAATGTGGATGGATGAGTTTCGCTACTCGAGAATAAGTTGCACGTCGAGGGGATCCGTTTCCCGATCTTTGGTTACAATCGGGCTCGATTGATGATGCCTGCCATGTGCCCAAATTTGCGGGCCACTTCTTTATCACTCATGTGGTTGCCGGCACTGTACATGTAGCTTCAGAAGACTGAATTCCTGGGAGTCTTTAAATCCATGGAAGACTTATTATTTTCACTGAGCGCCGCATCCCCTCGAGCTCACGCCTGGAGCCCCAGTCAGTTTCCTTAGCTACCGCAGCTCAGTTCCTGTCCGTCTTTCTAGTTCAGCCATGGAGGCGTCCGCGTTGCTGAGTGCCTTTCTTGTGTGTGCGATTCTGGTGGCTGCAGAAGCAGGTCCACGAGAACTGCCACCAAGGTAAGCAAGCACTAATGAATTCACTTCAGATATGCTTTAGTCGATTCATCTATCCCTCGAATACTTACTAGCCCCTCCGGAGGTGCCAATCGTTCAACGTAAAGACTAGAATCTGTTGAAGATGAACCTGTTAACGTCAATGAATTGCTGCAACACAACAGTGCTTGCTTCTTATGGTTGCTGTTCTCATGCCATCGAACCTAGGTAGTTTAGTTTCCATGTAGCACGCCCTGCATCCAATCTTTCAGGGAAATGGACTCGCCTGGACCTGAAGTGGACAACTTTCATGTTTAACTGAAACCTCTCCAGAATTTCACGTAAGAATCAGAGAGGCCCAGAAGTCCTACAGTGGTACATTAACCAGTACGTTGCTGGCTTTGTAAGCCTTCGCTCTCTGTCGATGAGCGTGAACCCATAACCATTCCAATGTATAAACGTATATCCACCTACGATCACACTCAGCGTCGATTGTGGTCAATCCGTTGGCTGGATTATGATATTCCGCTTCTGTTGAAGGTTACATTTTTTTATTTCTTGCCAGGTTCAATAAGGTCAAATCAGTATTGCGAAAGTAATGGCAGTCCTGAAGTTTTGTTAGATCTTACAATTCTTGATCGAAATGAACACGTCTGGCTCTCTTGCACGTTTTACGTTGAAGTTATTGATCGCGCTTAACAAGCGTGTGTGCTGTTCTTTGATGCATTTTCATATACAGGGTGAATAACACCGCAACGGCGGTCAGTAGAAGAGAGCTGGGGTCAAAAACTGCAATGAGTTTGAAGGGCTGTGGGAGTGGCAACCCAATCGATAACTGCTGGCAATGCGATCCCAACTGGGAGGACCACCGTGAAAGGCTTGCAGACTGCGCAATTGGATACGGCAAGAACACCATTGGCGGTCGAAATGGTGCAATCTACGTTGTAACAGACCCCGGCAACGACAACCCCACTGATCCTCGCCCTGGTACTCTTCGTTATGCTGCCATCCAGAGCGAAGCCTTGTGGATCGTTTTCGAGCGGGATATGCATATTGAGCTCAAAGAGGAGCTCATTATGACCAGCTTCAAGACGATTGATGGAAGGGGTGCAGATGTGCATATCACCTATGCTTGCATTACGATTCAGAAGGTCGAGCATGTGATTATTCATGGAATCCATATTCATGATTGCAAGGCCACAGGACCTGCAGAGGTGCGTAGTACTAATTGGCATGTGGGAGAGCGGGGCAAGACAGATGGTGATGGCATCAGTGTGAATGCCGCCACGAACATTTGGATCGATCACAACTCCTTCTCCAGTTGTACAGATGGACTCATTGACGTGATTCATGGGAGTGACCAAGTTTCTATCACAAACAATTACTTCAGCAATCATGACAAAGTCATGCTGTTGGGGGCTCACGATGAAGACTGGGAGGACAGATCTATGCAAGTCACCGTTGCATTTAACTACTTCGGCCCGAATCTGGTTCAGCGAATGCCAAGGTAAGCAGTTGCTGTTACTCAAATTGAAATACTCCAGACTATAGGTCTGTATTTCTACGTATATTTCTTGTGTGGAATAACTTTCGAGTCACGTTGCACTCGTTGCCACCAACACGGGTTCTCGGAGTATACTCAACTGATAGTCATTTCCACAAATGCAGATGCCGGTTGGGTACTTTCCACGTCTTCAACAACTTTTACAAGGATTGGGAGATGTATGCTATAGGTGGAAGCGCCGATCCAACAATCAATAGCGAAGGAAACCACTTCGAAGCTGGTAGTTCCAAAAAGGTAACTAGAAGTATTTAGATAAAAGATTAGACTAGATTAGCTTTAATTGATTTAAAAGGACAAGTTGCATGTCAAGGCAGTAGGTAATATTATACACATCAATACTTGAATGGAAATCTAAGAATTGTTTGTTTTTATTCGACGAGCATACCATCAAACAGAAGGGGGAAAATGTATCGTTGCTCACTTCAAGCATCTCATGTGACATGTGCAGCAAGTTACGAAGCACCTAGAAGAAGGTGGCAACTGGCGTTCTCTCGGGGATATATTCATCAACGGTGCATGGTTTCAGCCTGCTGGAGCCAGCGCTTACTCGTCCCTGTACGCCAAGGCAAAAAGCTTCAGTCCACTTCATGCATCTCAAGTTCCTGCATTGACGGCGAATGCTGGACCCGCCAGCTAACCAAATGTGATGCAGTCAACATGCCGCAGAGGGTGTTCTGGCACTTCGTGGTCACAGGCATCGTGCTATAGCATCCTGGCATCATAGATGGACAACTCAATCTGAATCTCAGAAGTATCAAACCTTCTGATGGGTGATGACTGAGGTTCCAATGAACTGGTAGACCACGACAAGTTTTATGTGCCATAGTTTTTCTGTACAATTATACTCCCAGACGTTACCAGGCAACTACGAGTCTGAGCTGACTCCTTAATTGTGGTCGATTGTAGTCCAGCTCCAAGATCAATCCTTCGCGACCTGGCAGTCCGTTGAATTCAAATGCGGATCTGCCCAAGAGTTGATTCTTGGATCTTTTTACTTCTTGCGTGTTCTTTCCTAAGCAACCTGGCATCCATTCCTTTCGAAATATCTTCGAATGGATGCATAGGAGTTGGATATATGCAAGAGTGATAAGTACTCGGCTTATGAGAAAGGGGTACTTTTGTAAGCAGGAGCTGCACACCTGAGCTGTGCTATTGGAAATACGGCCGGGTGCGGCTAATGTAATAGGTACTAGGTTAGTTCTTGCTTCTCGAACGATTTAGTTACCGATTTCTTCAGTTTGAAATAGATGCTCAATCTGCAACCTGGCACATCAACTTGCTTAAAAGCTAGCTTTTATCTTTTCATAGTTAGCTCTAGAAGGTGGTTGATTGCCAAAGAGTTGTCGTGGAACACCTGAGCACAACAGGTGTCCTTTCTTACCTTTTGCAGTGTGCATAGTCTTGGTCGAACTTCTCAAGTTGTTCGTCTTGTTTGGCAAAATCTGATTTTAGGTCCCCATCCTTGTGGCAACCTCGCTATTCAAGATCTTGATCATCAGCCTGTCTCCTTTCCAGATTTTGCAATCCGATAATAAAGTGACCATTTTCAGGCCTGAAGCTTCGTTTCAGACTCTTTTAATGTCCGTTGATTTCAATTATAAAGAGTCCGGTGATTTCAATTTGATGAGGTCTTAAATTTGGGCCGTTAATTATGTCGAGTAGCCTAGTTCATTTTCATCTCGAGAATAGCAAAACGAAGTGGGACAGCTCCTCTAGGATGTGGCGTTGGTCGGAGCATTTGTCGACAATGCCGGCTTGTAAAGGCCGTCGCTTTGACTCTTCTCACTTTGCTGATTGGAACACAATAATGAACAGTAAAACAGACGGATCGATCAGATGTACTGCTAGTGATATGGGATTGTTATCTTCCAGCTCCTGACAGAGTCTGCTTCCCTTATACCATTTCTTCTCAATTTCCTTGCTTCCCTTTTGTCCAACAATTCACCATTATTTCGGTCCTTCTTAAGGCAACGTCTACCTGCATTCGTTCAATCAGGTGTCCTAGGGACATCCTGACTGGGTGTCACAATGGCAGCTTCTGTTCATCCCTTTTCTTCTTTAACTTCCCCGTTTTCCTATCATTCATTAACTGGACAATTGAAGCAGACACCTTGATTGTGCATATATATGTATCCTTGGCACATCCATCAGAGCACATAATTTTCTCACTGGTGGGTTGTCATTAGTGCCCCTTCTTTGTCTTGTCGCTCCTCCGTGATTCTTTAATGTCTTAGCTGTGATTTCTTCCACCTCCACGATCTTAACTTCAAGTGCTAACCCGCTTCCATGTCCTACAATGGACGAAGAGTATATGCAGCGTCCTTAGGTATTGCATTCTCTGCTGCTACTGCTTTCTTAACTATTGTAGACTTGTCATCACTGCTGCTAATCTTTCAATTCAGCTTCTCTTTTTCTTCTTCCGCCTGACAGCTTCAGTCTATTTTGCAATTCGGTAGAACTTGCCAAACACTTCCAGAACAACCTATTGCACTTCCACCGTTTTATCAGCTTGCTGCCGTAGTCATGTGGGTCTACACTTTCTGAGATCGGGACATCCTCGGGTTTGGTTATCTAGATTAATATAAGTGCCATGAAAATTGAATTCCTTTACTTAAGTACAATGCATTTTAAGAGCCAATATTCTGAGCAATAAAGTTTTCCTTTACTTAGAAGAGGTTTCCGATACATAGAAGAGGGTTCCATCAGTGTTAAGAGTTGTGAGTTCCAGAATTCCGGAATTCCAGAATTGCTGCGATTCCGCAACTCAGGAGCAGTACTGAAACGAAGAAAGCTTTAGGAAGAGAATAACGTATGAAAGGACACACTTGAAACTTCCGTAAAGCGTTACTTAGCGGGATTTAATTTTTGATCGTAGAAAGTTGTGGACTCGTCAATCTCTAGGTTTGCTATTGAACAAGTTGTAAGGACATCTGCTCTACCCTCGAAGCGCCACTGCCTCAGTAAGTGAAGACGGTGCCATTCATACAGACGTAGAATCTTACCACCTCCGACAAATTTATCAGCATCCGGACGCAATATGTCGAAGTCCACGTATACACTGTCATAGACAGATTCTGTTGATCCCCGATAGACTCGAAAGAAATGAAATCCTTCGTAGACGGAAAGACAGCAAAGAGAGGAGGAAAGGAAGTCGCTTAAAAATAGAGAATAGAAAATCCTACTTCGAAGCAAAGCGTGTCTACTGTTGAATAACCACCATTCGCACAAAACACATCTGATCCTAAGGTTGCAATGCTGAAGTTCTACTGCGCTGGTGTGTAGTCTTCAGCCTGGTCATGAACGCAAGTCCGGATGCAAATGTCGGGTGCAAAACGGAGAAGCATTCAAACCTTGAAAAAGCAGATCCATTCCTGGTGTGCCTATGCTTTACCTTTCGAAATATAAATTACAGGTGACAACATGTCTACTTTTGCGTCACTGAAAGGTAGATGTATTTATGGTGCGTGAGACAACACAAGCAACCTCCTCGATTGCTTGTTTATGTAACACAGGGTCTCCAGATTCGCGACCCTTCCCAATGTCCATGATAGAACCTATAGTACAAAATGAGTCTAAACAACTAAAGAATCTTTCAAGAGATTGGCCACTATAGACGTCTCAGGTCATAACACCCCGCAAGGAATATGTTGGGAACCTGAATTCAGGAACTACAGTGACCTAGTATGTGTCAAAAAATATAACCTGAACCTCATTTTAAAAGCACTTCGCTGAACGTAATCGAGATCATGCTGCTACACCCATTTGAAGCAGACTAATGACTCTAACTGGCCTTCCGCTGCGATGGTCAGCCATCAGGTGAACACTACAATCCTTCATACACGACATTCCGCAGGGAGAATTGCCTACTCGCTAGTGGTCACCATCCGCTTCACCCTTGTCAACTGCAAAAGGAAGTTAAAGAGAAGAGTGAGAACGGTCGCAGTCTTGAAAGTCACAAGTAGGAACTACAAAGCCAACAAAACTCATTAACAATATTTTTCCCGTCTTATGTTCAATCCATTCAAATATCTTGCAATAGTCGTACCTGTATTTACTTCTCAAACACCGAATCACTTTCAGTCAAACGTTTACTCTACTTCCAGTATCAAGAGCGATGAAAAAAGTAGTACTTACAAGATGAGCTGTTCTTCACCACAATAATATGCATGGACTGATTGTTGGGTGGAAGAGTAGGTAACTTCAGTTGGAATAAGTTTGTAGACGAAGGATGGCGAGCACATAATAGGATATCCTCGTCAATCTCAAGAACTTTTTGTAGCTGCTTCTTCAGTGCATTTAAAGTATGGCCCTTGAAAGTGAAGCTGGGCCAATCGGTCTCATCAAGGCGCCTTGCTTCATCAAGATCAACCGCCAGAGCATAGAAGATGACGCGGCCGTCTGCTACTCTTGAAGGTTGGGAAGATAGGGGAGCTGGCGGCACCGAACTCACATAAGGTGCATGAGATTGGAAATGTGGAGTGCCGGGAAGTGAATTAGCGCGGGGGGGAGAATAAGTGAAGTTTGAATTTGCGTGTTGAGTTGAATGAACAGAATCTTCTGAATGAGAGGGAGAATGATCCATTGAGTCTGTATGAGAAGGGGGATGATGGCTTGAAAATGAAGACGGTGAAGCTAAGGCGCCCGACGGTGAAGGCACGTAGGGTGTATGAGCCATAGACGGCTTGTTCTCCTGAAAATGGTCACAAATTAGAGAGTAAGCACAAAGGCTACACGAAATAATCGAAGCAAGCAAGAAGCAAGAAACAACAGCACTATAACTCTGATCTTGTAAACGGTCTTCCATCTACTGAAGAAGTCAGCTTCAAGAGATCGGACTCAAAAGGATTAAAGGAAAGAACGTACTTCTCCATAGGAACCGAAAGCGTGCCCATTCGAGGACATGTTAGCCTCCCAGACGGTCTGAATCTCCCACAGGAGATAATCTTGATGTTTCTGCATCCTGTGAGGAACATCATGAGTGACTGAGTTTCTCCATGGAGGCCCCAATGCCTTATTGGCTCTGAGAAAATTGCCGTGGCACGTCTTCAGCTTAACGTACTTCCCCTCCCTGATTGGTTCCCACTCGACAGAAGAATCAATATGCTTGGGACTACTTTGCACAACTTTCTTTCCCGTCATCCCCGTAAGAAAATTATCATCACTTGCAGTCAAGTAAGTATCATGACAGCTCTTCAGTCTAACACATTTACTCTCTGGGTCTCTTTCCACCCGCCAATGCGCAGATATGTTCATACGTTCCTTGTTTTGATAACATTTGTACTTATCGTCATCCGCCCACAGATACTTATTGTGCTGACTTTTCAGTCGGACAGTCTTAGCCTTCTCGAAAAACTCCATACTGCAAACAACTAAACACAAAACCCAACTGGTCAGCAATTGACTTTCAGTATGAAAGATAAAGATCACTCCATGTTTGAAGTACTCTGGTCTTGACAAAACGAGATTATGCATCGATGTGGCCTAGTTCAGAAGCTTGTTACGTCGGTTCACTTTAACACCCATGCTGTGAAGAAATGAGAAACAAACCGACCACATTGACTCTCACATAGCCTTTTCTGAGTTTACCATACAGGCGAGGGCCGACAATTCTATAGTCGAGTACATATGCCTCAACTGGAAGTGCGAGATAAAATAAGACTTTCACAGAGGCTCAAATTCCAATCCAACCCTATACCACCTTCAGCTCTCACAGCTTTAATGTATTCCTACTGCCAAAACAGTTCGTGCCAACTAAACCGGACGCCGGAGCATTTTAATCAGCGCACGTATGGAACAAATGTCTCCCTTCCTAACAGAACTAAACTTCCAAAAATTCGCAATTTAAAAGATCAATACTTTGGAGTACCGATGCAAGCGTAATAATTGTACGTTCCAGAAGGTTAAGGTCACTTACGAGCAAGTCGGAGTTTCTTCTGAGATCAGCGGCGCTTCAAACGTTTAGGTTTCCACCCAAACTCCGAGAACTCAAACACACCAACTACCAAATCCCAGCTGCACTCAGAACAGTCTGCTAAGCACTGCCTGAAAGATATCTAATGCTCCAAACCGAACCGACTATCAGCAAATTGGCTGGCTCTTATAGATCCAATCTGGAGAACCGGCGATCAGAGGAAAACAACACGTTTACAGAAGCTGCTCGACAGACAGGAGCCAACAAGATAGAGAAACTTCTTAGGAGCTACTAAGAATCTAAGGAACCAAAACTACACGTCCAGTTGCTCCTTGGGAGTAGCGAGGAGCGCTGGAGAACTCGATAGCTGGACCACCAAAAGAGTAGCAGATCCACAATCGCAAACACAAAATACTTTTGATACTTTTGAATGTGTTGGAGCCCCGAAGTTCGAGCACTATCTCTTCCGGTAGGAAAGGGCTGAACACCAGATCTACGGACCTACACTGTGACGCGTCGAAATCCAAATGAAAAGACCTCAGAATAAATCCAGATTCGCAAAACGCGGCCTTTCTCTGTTCCGGATCGCCCCGGTTTGTATTCTTCGACTTCAATTTACGCGTGCTGTAGAAAATTATGCCGCTTATTTTTTACTCTTTCCTTGCTGAAGGAGGCTTCCTTCAGTCGCAAAATCCCTGTCGACGTGTTCGACTGTCATCAATTACTCCGAGAGTTGTCTCTCCTGCCAAGCTCCCATCGCCGGCCACGTCGTCCACGTCGGATCAACGGAATGTAAGACGGGACAGTTCCCGGGAAAGTTGATCTACGGGCATGCGGAAAACCATCGACATGTCCTAATTGGAGCCTACGTGGAAGTACATTCCCTATCAAACACGTCAGCGTTTGATAGTGAACCAGCGTAGCTCGACGAGGATATTTCACGGGTAACGGCAAGTTAGAGGTAGATTGCACGTCGGTCGATATTCTTTTCTTTCTTGCGCAATTTTCCCTTCAAAACTGCCAGAAGATCCCGAGCCCTGACTCGGGGCCGCCTGGTGAAGACCAATCTCTTTCTGTGTCTACTACCGCTTTTCTTCAGGGTCTGTGCTTCCAAGGAGTCAACATCTTGCACAGTCAACCACCAAGTTGCACCAACCAAACTTGAATCTGGTCCCTATCCTCAACAAGTTGCAGTCACAACCTTTGTGGAAAGCATGCCTTCTTTTGTAGTTGTAGATCCATGCCCATAAATCTGATTGGATCTTGGGCTGAGAAATATTTCATATTACTAGTAAGGTAGGAATCGAGGCGTATCCCGAGTAACTGGGCAGCAGCAAACGGGAGACGAAATAGGACGAATAATACATGCTAGTTCGTCGGTAGGTCTATAGATCTGATTATTCAGCAGGTTGACTTCAAACCACATAAAAGATGAAGCTTTAGATAAAGTCTAGGTAAACTTGTACCATTCTCGTTGGATTTGATTTGTTTGAATCGGGTATGGTGATAAAGAAACTTTCCCTCTTCCACTGGTTGGAGTTCTCTCAATTCAATTTTGTTGATTCTCATATTGTATGACAGGAAGATAAACCAAGGGTGGTTGCTATGCTGAGAGGAAGTCAACTGCAGCGCATGATCTCGTGTAAGAAAGGTCTTGAAGCTAATTGAAGATAGTGAATCTTGTAGAGCTGATATTATTTGGGATCTTGGGATAACGAGATCACATGCTTTAGAAGTATAAACCATGGTTACATTTACGCCAAATAGGCACTTCTTCGGATTCATTCATTCAAAGTCTTCAATGTACCTGAATGCCATATCATTTGCATCAATATGCTG
Organism: Lunularia cruciata; assembly: GCA_948567375.1. Taxonomy (NCBI): domain Eukaryota; kingdom Viridiplantae; phylum Streptophyta; class Marchantiopsida; order Lunulariales; family Lunulariaceae; genus Lunularia; species Lunularia cruciata. The sequence continues at coordinate 25,060,045 of OX419762.1, read as the reverse complement.
GTCTTGGATGAACTTCCTCGTCTCAATAATATACTGTTGTAAAATGCCCTGTTTTATTTGATCCATGATCTCAATATTGTTTTGAGCATGAGATCGAAAAATGACAGTGCAACCTTGATATTTGATTGCTCCTGTTGTGAACTTTTATGTGGCTTTGTATACGTTTCGTACATGTACGCATTCTTCTCGACAACTTTTGATTCTCGAGGAATGAATATCATGATAAAAGAAAGCAAAGGAGAAACCCGGACATGGATTTGTTCTCACTACAGTATACAGTAAAATATTTGTCCAGCAGACTACAAGCCTGTACCAGGAGGCTAATGTGTAAGGTACCGGGTATTAGATGGCTATGATTGAAAGGTAAGCAACGTACAGGATTTGAAAGGTGAGCGCGGAGGATAACAAGAAGGATGGGAAGACACATCAAATCAAGCCGTACGAGGATAAAAACACAAGAGGTAAAACGGGGCTGAAACTCTACTAATGTCAAAAAGAAAACATCACCTCAATCTAAGATATATGAACTATGTATATCGTATGGATATTACTCGGAACAGCATCCTAGAGAACATCACTAAATGTGATTACTCTACTATGGATTTTATCTTAATGTTATCTCTAGAGCAATGAAAACATGCTAGCTAAAGTAGACTATGACACACAAGATTTGTTTTGAGGTTTATGTTTGATCACTTCCTGACTAAAACATTGACTGCAGCAGCTATGGCCGGTTACGTGGTTCTGGCTTCATTGTCAGAACGGGGATATTATATAAATTGCTAAGTTACCGAAGCATGACATTCTTATTGAACAAAGTGGCCATGGGCCGCAACCAGCCGCTGCACATATTCCTCAGCCGGCCGCTCCTGGCCATTAACCCATCACAACACATGGCTGTAGCTGACCGCACCCGCTATGTGATAATATATTGTAGCCGAGAGCAATAGAAGGAAAACGAAATCAGATGGTGGTTAAAATAACACGATTGGATCGATTGATGAGTTCCAAAAAGTCACCTATTTAAGGTTCAAATTGGAACGCATGAACAATAGAATGTCAACAGTCGATGGTCGCAATACATTGCGCTTGTCTGTCAATATATTGCCAGTATCGGAGAAATTACACTCAGATTTTGAGCTTGAGGCCAGAATAGCAAGAATGGATCTTACAACGAGTGCGATAGACGGAAATTTTTCAGCATGAGTAGACCACCAAATGAGCAATTTTGCAGGTCCGCTCTCAAGATCATTCTTCTCACTTTGGGAAAGCTTCAATGTGTAATACTCCGATAGTTCTTTCGATGTAATGAGCTCCTTGTTGATCAGAGTAGGACCATCATCGTCATATTCATCTTCATCCAAGTTGATTGCCAATGATGTTGATGTTGATGACTGTCAAACGATAAGCTTGGCAAGCTTTGGCGAACGGGATGGTTGTGAGCTTGATGAAGGTGCACAACAATTGTCTGCAGCAGCTTTGACTAAACCAACAAAGTGCTTGGTCAGACGCTTGATTTCTATCTTTGCATCAGCAATTTGTTCTTCCTTAACTGCCATCAAATGTAGTCTTGACTTTTGTCGCGGATCTAGCAGGGTGTCCATGACATGGAGTCTACTGAGTGACCACTTGTCCAGGATCTGCTTTGTGATGAGTGTTTTGATGCTAACGAGATGCTTAGAATTGGCTGGAATGGTCTACATCATGCCGTCTACTTCTGTGATATCTTCTGTCTTGGTGATCTCAACACAATGCTTCAACAGTTGTTTACGCCAATATGCTACAAGGTGCAGAATTGGTGTTTTGAATGGTTCTAGAGCAAGGGTCACCATCTTGAAGAGAACCAAGAATCAAACAATCTCGATGAGCAGCTCATGATTGATACAATCAATTTTCTTCTTCTTCTAACCTCCTTTCTTAACTAGCAACTCTCGGGATATTTTAAATTGAATTCAAATGGACTCTAGCATGATCAGCGAGTTACAATCTCCTGCTTGAGCTTTGGACAAAGGAGGTTGTTCATCTTCTTGTCCATCTTCTTGAAGTATCGCACTAATTCCTTGCATTGCGTGATCAGGTCAAAGATTTCAAGGGCATCATCATAGAACGGAGCAGAGGTATTTCCATTGACAACTTGTGTTCTCTTTGCCAACATTGTGGTGGTGATTGTTCCAATTTTGTGGTCCAAGCATGGAACCCGTTTGTAAATACGTGGTAGGCCTTCTTCAGAATGGTTGTTGGATGCAGAGTCTATCACAACAATCACTTGCTCATTTGATGCCTTTGGTGATGTCATTCACCTCAAATAAACAATATGGGTCAATCATAGAGTTGAACTCTGACAAGATGGCCTGGCCAGTATGGCTACAAGCAGTGAATCTATTCACTTGGAGTGTGTGATCATGAAGTTGCTATGAATCATCAATGAAATGGATCGTGACTGATAGATAAGAGATCTGATGATTGTCATCTGTCTAGATATCCAGTGTGAACCCTACCCACATACCACAGCTGAAGTGATATTGGACCTTTGATAGAAGAAGAACCTTGCTCAAGTTGCATCTTTTCTTGAGTGATCTCTTGACTGTGACTTGATCCTACAACACATCATCAATACTCATCGGGTTCTTTGATGCTACTCCAATATCAAGCACAGTCTCCAACACGGCATTGAAACCCTTCCCAACCACAATCAAGAATGGACAAATATCCAATGTGCACATCTCATCTTGCTTTTGTCCAGCATTGGGCTTGCACGGAGGCTTGGTAAAGTTGATCGTACTGTGGGAACCACCAAGTGCAGCAGATGCAACAGGGGACAAATGGTTGTTGATGGAGGTTGTGCCAATGTTTGAATAGTAAGCATATAGCGCCTTGCAAATGTGACAACCCACAAAAGTCACCTTGTTTTTTTTATTGCTCTCCATCAAGAATAAAATAAACCAACTCATTATTAGCAACATAACATACTGGCCCAAACTTGTTCCATAGAGATATTGTAGATGGTCAATTGCTCTTGGCCCAAGGCAAAATCTGATATTTGGGCACCTCCAAATGGAATGATATGACTATCTCCTCTTCAAAATCGGCCACACATTGGCCCATCGCTGCTTGGTGTACATGTGCTATCATTGATGAATGAATGATTACATTGCAGCTGCACAAGCTGCAAAGGGCCAAGTACAAATGTAACCAATACTTCTTGATGGGCCAAATTCTCAGGCACTGAGTGGGTAAATTGGAAAGCAAAGGTGCAAGACAAGTTGACCTATGAGGAGGTCTGGGATGCACTAATCTTTGCCATGTACCAGTTCTTGACCCGGCAAGTGCCACTATAATAACAAATCAGCAAGCAATCAATGATTGGAAGAAAAGAGATCTAAAAGCCCTTGTTGCTATCAAAGCTTGTTGTGCACCCTTTGTGAAGTATCACATTACTTCAAGGAAACCAGCAAAGAAGCAATGGAAGTGCTCACCATTTGTCTTCTCCTCAACAAATCTAATACATAAACATTACCTATACTCCAAAATTTTAGGTCTCTTGATGAAACCTCAAGATTCAGTCACCATCACCCCACAAGATGATTTCTCACTCTAATGTGCTCTATGCCCCTTAAGTTGAGAACTCATGAGACAATAACAAATGCTCTCATAACAATTCTCTTGCAAGAGGAGACTACAACGTAATCCTACTCCTTAGGAAGTAGATGGAAGCGCCTTGGTCTTTCATTTTAAGAGAGGAGGCCGACAGAAAAAGAATTAGCACCACTACATTCCCTCACGTCAAAACCCAACAAACAAAAGACATAAATTTTAACCTCCAAAATTTTATGGCAAGCCTCCCAAGACACCATGCCCTCAATGCAAAAAACCAGGGCATTGGCACCAAAATTGTTCTCAAATTGCCATGCAACTAATGCGGCAAAACATAAAATCAAATCAGAGACAAATTTAAAAAATACACACCCAGGCTTTGATTTCTTTACATAGGTGTGCTATTCTGCCAGAGCACCTCTCCAAGAGGAGGAGAAGGATGTTCTTTGGTATGTAGACATAGGCACAACGCATCACCTAACGCATGACCACCGACAGTTTTCTGACCTACAAATCTGCCAATACACTACAAATGCATAAGGTGTGCATCTTCCTTGGAGATGATTCCTCCTTGCCCATTGATGGAGTCAGTAGTTATAGTGTCAACTTGCAAAATGGCAACATTATCACCATTCAAAATGTCTTATTTTTGCTTGGTCTTAACAAAAGACCTCTTCTCTATTATGGAATTTGACAAAATGGGTGGCGCACTTCTAGCCAAGAATGGCCAATGCTTGCTCTTAGCACCTAACAAAGGCTACTTGCAAATGTAAAATTGTTAATGTGACAACCTAGCAAATATCACTTTTGCGGTAATTGGGTAAGTAAAGTTTGTTCTCATAGAGATACGAGTCAGAAATGTCCAAATATGAAGTCAAATAGTAACAATGTAGTTCTTCTTTGAGTTCTTCTTTGAGTTCTTCTTTAATCTCTCAGGTAGAAACCACATCCAAAAGAGAGTAACAAGCACTGACTTGCAGTCTTGTCACAAATTCACACTCCTTAATCACAACTCCATCAATTCTTTCCAAACAATCTTGATTATGATGATTCAGGCTCTCCCAAAAATGGCACTTCATTGCAAAACAACTTTGCCTCAGAATTGTGTTCTACCTTTCTGCTGAAGGCACAACTTCCTTGATCAAAATTGCTTCACATCAACTTCACGATGCACTCACAAATGCAGAATACTACCAACACTACAATTCCTCTCAGATCTGTCAAGGCATTGCTTTGATTGCACTTCACTCAAGATCAAACACATAGAGTAAAGATCAAGGCTGTGGAATCCAACATCCAACAAGCACACTGACTTGCACTTCAAATTTCTCCACACACTCACAATTATAGACACAAAGTTGATACTCGAAATCAAGCTCAAGCAACGAGCACTACTTCACAGCACTTTGCTTTATCTATTCTCAAAAATTATGAGCACTGAACAACATAAGACTGCAAATGTCACTCTTAAATAGTGAAGCAATCGACAGTTATCTTCCTAACGTACCGCTTCCTAACAACTCTACAAACCTGCAAACCTAAAATGACAATGCACCTCTTCATATCTGCCTCTTCACATCTCAAATCTATTACTAATCTGATCCAATGTCAACCTCTTCTTTGGCTTTCAGACCCGAACCCGAAGTAACTTCCTACTACTCTGTCCTCGGGTTTCATAACTCCTACGTCCTCTACCAAATCTAACAATTCTCTTTTTTGATCTGAAATTTCACTAGTAGGTAGTCTTTCTAACTCCTAATCTCCCAACCCACTCTTCTCTAATGTCTCCAATGGTAACTCCAAAGACATCTACACTCCTACTTCATCTACTTCTGGTTTTGCTTTGACATTCTTTCAAAGTTTATCTATCTCTAATTTCACTAAGTCTAATCTAATCGTGATATTGTCTTCTACTTCCAATATCTTCCTATCTACACGAGTTCTTAGACTGATCAACAAAGCATTCAAGTCTTTGTCCTTCGCATGTCTCCTCCTCGTCTCCTGCACCAACAACTTCAACTCGTGCAGCCTCGTCTCTTTGATGCGCACATTGGCCTCTGTACTCAGCATTGCATTCATCCTGATCATGATCTCTTTTAATGGCTCCAATCTCATTTTCCTCTCCCGTTCTTGATCTGCAAGCCAATCTCCTTGGTACATTGCCAATTCTACTTCAAACTTGGCTTTCACAACCTCCTTCTCCTTCTCCTTTTGTACAATCTTCTCCTCCTAATTGTGAAGTAACTCTCTCAACCTCTCTTCTTCTCTATACCACACTATCAACTCTTGTTGCCACAACTACTTATCCTCCTCTACACTCTCTATTACCCTATAGAGCTCTTGTTCTTTCTCGGCTACTCTTGCCATAGCATGGATAATTTCTAGTCTTGAATCAACAAAGTGCTGCTTCAAGATTTCATATTCAGCAATTTGTCTTTCCCTTGCTATAACACTTTGCTCTATCAGCTCCTCCCAATTCCTTGCTTCTCTCTTCAAGTTCTCAATCGCTTGATTCTATACTATTGCATTTACTCATAGTACTTCCCTTTCCTCCTCACCTGGGATTATACTCTTCTTCAATTCTAAGTTCTCTTCTTCTAATCGTGCTAACACCTGCAACACAATCTTCACCTCCAGACACTTTGACTGCATCTCCTTCTTTCGGTGTTCTAACTTCACCAATAAGGGGCACACAACCTCCCATAGGTACTCCACTCCTTCACTCAAGGTTACCTTGACTTGCAGAGTGATCTCCTTCTTCACCTCTTCTTCTCTCAATACTTGCTTTTTGAGCTACAGCCGCCATATAGGAATGGATGCTTCACTCCCCAAACTTGCATTCTCCTCTTCTCTTACCTTACTCAGCCCCACTTTAGTGTGAAGTGGGGCCTTTTGCCTGGAACAAACTCCTTGTTGAATGGTAACTTTTCTCTCTTCTTGCTCTGGCACTTTGTCTTCTAACTTCAAGTTACCTTTCTCATCTATCTCCATCATGGCTTCTTCTTCCTCGGGTACCGATATCATCTCTCCTCTATCGTCATTGTCACTACTTGTATCTCCACTTTGCAATGTAAGCTCGGGTTCTTCTTCTCTTTCCAATTCTTTGGACTTGCACTCGGCTTTGCCCTTTGATTCTTCCTCCGACGATGCAATTACCACCATACCTTTCCTCAAGTTTACTCTTCTGGTCTTCCAAGGTCTTATTTTATTGACATCTTTTCCTTCTCCTTATTGACTCCTCTTCTTCAACTTTGGAGTACTCACGTCCAACTACACAATGTTCCCCATATGCGTGTAGTACTCATCGCTGCTCCTGATCTAAAGAATGTATTGTTGTTCCTCTACGTCAACCTCCTTTCTTAAGTCGAGATGGAAACACAACACCATTTTGTTGCGCTCTGCCGCATTGAGCAAGTTCAGCCCTAGATAAAAATACGCTGCAAATGGCACAATGCAATGTGGAGGCAATTTAAAACACAAATTCCACACCATCTGTCTTGTTCACCCATGAAAGCACTTCACCCAATTTATCGGCTCTCCTGCAAACATCTTATGGAAGAACACCGCTTGGTGCTTCATCACATAAGTCGTTCTCTCCGGCTTCAAGATTGCCATTAGAGCACTCACGATCCCTTGCTTGATAGGATCCTTGTAACTCTCTACTTTGTATCCATTCTTTGTGCACTTCAAAGAGAAAGCATCTCTCACCTCTTGGGTTTCTTTTGCTACTTCTCCCTTCTCCAAGAACATGGCACCTTGCTCCATGCCTGATTCTCTTCCGAGTACTAACCTCCAATCCGACTCTGTCCAACAAGCCAAATTACCTCTCTTCCCTTCTTCCTTGGCACCATCGAGACATCTACTCTTGATTATTTCAGTCATGAACCCTGGAAAGCTCACATTCCAGTTCCATGCCAAGATTGTGATCCAAAGTCTGCTCAAGATTTCAATTCTTGCGATCACATCTAACCTCCAAATTGCATGATTTCTCACTGTGAATTTGGAGTTCTTCTTCCCTCCTCCCATCTTTCTCTTCTCCTCTCTGGGCTAGGGACTATTCTTCCTACTGATTCTTGGATTAGCTCTCTCGAATTCTCCTCTACATACCAACGCATCTTTGACTCTACTTCCCTTCCCACAATCTCCTGTAGGATGACTTCTTAACGAAAAAGGAAAATTGCTTGTCATCACTTTGTCTTTAGCCCAATTTTTATAGAGTCACGCCTTCTTTGTCTCTCTTCAATTTGAGTTTCTACCAAGAATCACACCTCTTGCATGCTCATGTCACTATCAAGTGTCCTTCACGCATATGGCCGCCATTTTTTGACGATCCCTTCTTGAATCTCTCGCCCTGAAGGAAAGTTGTTACATTGTCCTCACCTCGGGTTGAGCACCCCGGATACAAAGACTCCTTACTTTGGGTTGTATGCTGATAGGACAATTCCGAGTACTTTGCCTTATGACCCAAAGTCACGTTACCTTGGGTTTCATCCCGAAGACTCTTTTCTTTGCCTTCTTTGGCCATATAGGGGCAATCCGACTTGTCTATACACTTCTTCTTCCAAATTAAAACAAAAACAAAAAATGTAGGTACCACACTTAATAACATTTACCTTATGAGCACATCCCTTCTCAACCCCAGATTGGAACAGCCATGGTGCAAACTTGGAGAGCAGGACCACAATTTGAATCACATTTCATAAGACCAATCAGCCCTACTACCTACCAAATTATGTGAATTCCTAAGGACTATAATGTCCTAGGTATGGACATCTTGGGAGCCTTAGTGCAGGTTCGAGTAGGCCAAGATGAAGAATGAAAACAACTTGGACTCTTAGCGCTCATAGAAAAGAAATTGGCAATAGCAGCACCTGACCCAACTCATCCACCGTCCACAACAAGCTTGACGCATCAGCAGCCACTCCTTCATTTGTCCACCTTCCTGGTCAACTCCACCACAAAACCTCTCATTCACATTCCACAATGATTGCATAGGATCTGTTCTTCTTTTTTGAGCCGCACTCTTGCTCTAAGCCACCTCATACTCAACTATTACTACATTTGGAACCTCTATGTGAATTTCTCCAATTTATTATTCATTTTGAAGCCCATTGGAACCTCTTCCTGAATTTTTCCAATTTATTATTCAGTTTGAAGCCCACTTAGACTGCTCTATTGCAGTTTCCCCAAAAACCCTCCTAACATGGTCTTTCATGCCTACTATAGTAGATATTTACCTAGTTCTCATAAATCCTCTGAATTTATCTTTAGAATAAACAGACCCAATTATGCATCTTCACTACTATATCAGGTCAAATTATTTCAAGATAAATTTGGTAAAGTGGCACCTCAATTTCTTAAACGATTTTTAGATGCACATTCACAAAATATTATTTCCTAAACTTTAAATAATGATAATAATGCAAATATTTTCTCAAATATTTCATTATCTTCATTACTTAAAGGATATTATTTTATTTCATACCTATCTTGGTATTTCACTTGAGTATATTGTTCCACTAATGATCAAGACAGTACATAATGTTTTTCCCTTACCATATGTTAATTTATCTCACATGGGAAAAATGACACACTTATGGCATAGGAGTCTCAGTCTTATTAGTCTCAATACTATACAAGATCTAACAAAACCCAATATAGTACGGGGACTAAAAGCCATGTGCATTCCCCTACATACTTGCACTATGTGCATGCATGGTAAACACGCTCGCCCCAAGTTCCCAAAGCAAGCCTTGTACTGTGCCATGAAGTCCTTGAAGCTTGTTCTTAGTGACCTCAATCACAATTGTAGGTGAAATTCAACCATTGAGGTTACTAAGAACAAGCTTCAAGAGCTTCATGGCATAGTACAAGAATTGCTTTGGGAACTTGGGGTGAGTGTGTTTACCATGCATACACATAGTGCAGTATGTAGGGGAATGCACATGGCTTTAAGTCCCCACGCTATATTGGGTTTGATTGTTTCTTTGAAAGTTACTCAAGTAAAAGGTTACAAATTGCAATGCAATACTGATGGTTTTGTGTTCACCTCATGAGATGTCATGTTTCATGAGGAGGATTTGCTTACTAATCTATATGACAATAATTCTCAATCCACTAGTCATGTTCCCATACATGTAGCCCTTTAGCTAATAGATCCATCCCTTCTTTGATCACATCATCACACAAATTCTGCTACAATTGCTCTAATTGCAAGCTCCATGTCTCACTATCCCTCATTGTCTTTTCCTAAACCTGCACAACATTTTCATGTTCCACCTTCCAAGTCTCACCCCTTGGGTTTGTTATTCCCCTAGCAGCTCCCCTCATTATTTGACTAGCAAATGCGTTACCTATGGTGACACCATCTCTGCCTCAAATATTTGAAGATAATATGCTTTATTGCCTACTTGGTTCTCACACTCAAATCACTAATCCATTGTATAAAGAGTGTCACCTCAACCCATTATTTGAGGATGATGCTCCAATGCCATCTAGTCCACTATTTGGTGAGGTACAAGACTTCTAACCTAGTCACTCACCACCATCTTGATGGTCCTCTCTCCTATCTTAGCATGTTCACTCTATCTATAATTCTCTAAAATAGCAAGTAGATACTTTACAAAGCACACTATGCCATAGGCTATCTAGGTCATTTGCTCAACCATACTCATATGATCACTAGTTGGATGAAGGTGATGATATACCTCAGCCCACTCCAAACCCACCACTGGTTCTTTGATGCTCTATCTACACTAACAAAGGAGTTCTCCCTCCTTGGCCTTAAAAGGAGAATAATGATCCAATAGTGCTAATTCCTAAGATTAGTGCACCCAAGAAATAGGCTTTTGCGGTTGTTTTATCAAAAATCCCATTAGAGCCAAATACATACTTGCAAGCTCTTTGGTCTCCTCAATTCATTGAGTGGCAACATGACATAGCTAATGAGTTGACATCACATGATAAAAACAAGACTTACGGAGTATACTATCTTCTCCTTGAATCATCAACTCATCATTTGTAAGTGGTTGTTCAAACTGAAATTGAAGCCCAAGAGGTCTAAAGACCAATACAAAGCTCAGTTGGTGGCAAGAGACTTTACACAACAATATGGGTTAGACTATACAAATGTATTTTCCCAAATTCTTTGTACTCAATCAATCCGGCTAATCTTAGCCATCATTGTACAATATGATTACATGCCACTAGATGGATGCGAAGATATCATTCTTTCATGGTACTCTATTTAAGGAGATCTATATGAATATCCTTGAAGGCATAATAAGATCATTTGTTAGCAATAGTTGCCAACTTAAAAGGCCCTTTGAGGCCTAAACCAATCACCACAAGAATGGTACCAGGTGAGTAATGATTACTTACTCAACATGGAATTTTTGAAGTCAAATGTTGATGGTAATGTCTACTACCATTACCATATACCTAACGTCACAATATTGGCCCTTTATGTTGATGATACGTTAATTGCATGTAGTAACTTTTTGTTCTTGGCTAAAATCAAAACCCAATTTTGTAGCCATTTTGAAATGACCCATTTTGGTGAAGTTCATCACTATTTGAACTTGCAAATCACCTAAGACCATCAAGAAGGATGGATCTGTCTATCACAATGACACTACTTTCTTCAACTCCTCACTTAGTACAACTTTTTCAATGGGCAAACCCATTTTGACTCCTATAGTACTGAGTGTATATCTATCTCTAGAAGACTACCCTTCTATTGATGAGGAAAAGGCTGAATGTGATGAGTTTCCTTACCCAAATGTTGTCAGGTCCCTCCTTTTGGGCTCAACTAGCACCAGGTCTGACTTATCTTTCATTATCAATGTATTAGCTTAGTTCATGGCTAACCCGGGCAGGAAACACATTCAGGCTATCAAACATACATTGAGGTATGTTAAAGGTTCTGTTAATTATTGCCTATAGTATCATCGTCAAATAACCTCAAATCACTTCACGGTTTTAGTGACTCTAATTGGGCTGGCGAGGTGGACCAGTGGTGCTCGACCTTCAATTTTTGTTTCTTATCTTGTGGTGGAGCAATCAGTTGGGGCGGCACTCATAAAAAAACTTTAGCTTTATCAAGTATTGAAGCTGAATATATGGCCATGGCTACCGCTGCTTTTCAAGCTGTTTGGCTATGTCAATGGCTAGAGATTGTCAAGTTTACAATGACCTCAACAATTCACATGTATGGTGATAATCAAAGTGCACTTACTTTATTGGATAAAACCAAATATCACACTAGAACCAAACACATTACCATGTGTTATCATTTTATTAAGCAACTTGTTGTAGATGGCACACTTAGTTTTAGCTTCTGTCCTCAATGGCTTTTGATGCTTTAGTTCTCTTCCATTAGGAAGAAGTAGAACCAAAATCTTTGCAGCTCTAGAGGTAATATGTATTGGAAATAATTTTTGTGAGTACAATTATGAGAATTTTTTAGGAATTTGTAGAGGCATCAAAGCTCTATTGAGATGGTCCAAAGTCATTGATGGATCATATGTGGGGAAGTTGTGATGTGTGAGCCAGAACTAAATATGTTGTGTGTGAATAAGAGATTTGATTGGAAAGTGTATGTTTATATGTGCCATGTAAGTTCCAGCCTATCAAAGTGTTGTTCAAAATTTTGTTGTTTCAAATTAAATAGTAGGCTCATGTGAAGCATCTGAAGTCTAAAGATTGGGTTGAAGTTTCTTTACAACTTTGATAGGTTGAACTACAACTATATTTATGGATAGTAGTGAAATCATACCAAGAATTGAGAAGCATGCAGAAGTTGAATGTACAAGCTTTGTGCTTATCTGCTATGAGCATGAGCATGCTATGAGCATCAACTTATGCTAATTAATGATAGCTCATGAAATTGGTAGGTACAGAAGTGTATCTGATTCAAGAGTTCTACTAACCAATGTCTTAAAGAAAAGTCAGGAATTAGCTCAGATAATCAAGGTTCACCAGATTGGAATGATTCTCTATATATTTTTCATTTTTATAAAGTGTATTTGAAGATGTTTTTCAATGTTGAAAATGAGCAAATGCAAGAATGTGTGCATAAGGTAAAGACTAAGAGAAAGAGGCAACCACGTAGAACACAAGGAGGATAGGAAGACCCCATCAAACACGTACAAGGAAGATACAAAAGAGGTAAAATGGAGCTTGGCCCAATAGTATTGATATGAGAGATATGCCCTACTGCACCTAAGATATCAAAGCTATGCAAGTCATAAGGTCTACAAACTACCAGAGCATTCAAAGAAGCATCACCTAGTGTGATTGCTCTCCTATAGATGGCACTAGCCAATGCTCTCTATAGAGCAATGGACACACATTGTCTAAAGTATGCTACAAAGTATGAGAGTGAGGGTGGTACCCTTGAAATCTAGTATGATAAGCTCTCATGCACTTCTTGATAGATGTGTCAAACATTGTATCCATCTCTCCATATAAATCTAAGGCTAGAGGAATAAATAGATGACTTCATTTCATACCCTTATACTTGGAGAACTTGCATGCTACTTCTCTGCTCACCGCCCATCCAAGAGGATGAGTAATCACTCCTTCAAAAACTACATCATGCGTAGGATCTCTAACCACAACATATGCTCCTATCACTTGATCATCTTGAACCAAGTTTAAGTCTTCTCTAATCCAAGTCATCTATCAAGCATACAAATGCTCTTTCCAAGCAAGATATCCATTCTCTCATGCCATAAAAGAAATTATATCCCTGATGGCGTCATGGGTAGCTATCCTCAATCCTCCAAAAAGACACCATGTCATATGGATTGCTATTGTATCTAGTGTAGATCCACACTCACAAGTGAGTGACAAAGATGCAAACAGGTGGACCAAACCTAAGGAGAACCTAATTGCTATAGAGAAAAAATTGGTGCTAGTTGGATTGCCCTAATGCACAATCAAGCTAGGATCCAAGAGACTCCACCCTTGCCGGAGCAAGAGTGAAGATGTGCTCTAGTGGCCCAAGGAATAGACAACTCAACTAAGAGAGAATGTATCATATGCTAACACTAAAGTAGTGTTTTCTTTTACATGCCAAAATCCAATATATATGATTGGCAGGCAGGCAAGCTAGGTACTCAATAGATGTAATCAAAAAAATAAGGAGCTATCCAATTGAAAGAACTAGGAAGTCACTTGTGAAACAAAAGCTATAGTGATCATGATTTGGAAGATGATAAGATCTACATCTCACCCTACTTCATGGTTTTATTGAAGTCATAATTTCCTTAAGCAATAGTCATGCTTCAAATGATTAAGTCTTTGGTTAGATATCTGCCAAAGTCCATCTGCTAGGTTTTAGAAAGAAGTATTTTTTTTATTGATATATCTCTTAATTCATATTTTTCATTAGTGAAATGCTTAGGGAATGAATGATAGGATTCTTAACCAAAGATTCTTAGAAAGAGTTCAAAGAGTCTTTACTACTATCTCATGCATCACAACTGAACCTAATACAAATTCACTTGCATTAAAATCTTTTATTGATATACTTCATAATTCATATTGTATATAATGAAATGAAGTTGGAATCCTCTATTTTTGCTTCTATATGTTTACTTATGGATGATGGATAGGATTCTTAACCATGTACAAAGAGGTTTTATTATCTCCATGCATCACCATTGGGCCTAATAAGAATTCACCTCCATGAAGATCTCAAAGAAGTTGATGTAACCAATATGCCTCCCTTATGGAGGTTGAAATTGCTTAATATTTTGCTTCCATGGTAGATTTATACTACTCCAAATAATAGCTTTGGATTCAATTGAACAAAAAACATTTTATTGACCAACTGTCTAGTTGTCAAATGTGAACTTATTAACCCGTAAAGGCTTGGATTATCAATTCATTGGAGGAACAATTTGTACTCTTCTCTTATCTAAAGAGTTAGAGGTTAGAGGATTGAATTTGAGGAGAGGAGACAAAGTTTGGAAAAAGGAGCTGACATGCTAGAATTTGGAGACAAAAAACAAGGGATTTGATGAGATTCTTAGGAGATTATGATTGATTGAATCAACAGGGGTAGAATTTATACCTAGGTGCATAAATTGGACACCTTTAAGAGTTTCATTACACATTTTCATGATTTACTGATGGGGTTGGAGAGTGGATAGAGTGGTTAAAGTGTTAAATGCAAAAAATTCTAGCTTTGGATTAATCTCAAATCAGATCTGGTTGATTGAAGCTGGAGCTTTGGGAAGTAAGGTGTTGGAGATGAGCAGATAATAAGGTTCACAATTTTGGTCACTCTCCTTATTATAGTTAGAATTAGCTTAAGAAAATTTTCTGCATTGTTGATGGTTAGGTCTTGCACCTCTTTACAAAGGTTTCATGTGAGTTAATTAAATCGAGAATTCAAGGTCTTGGATCAAGCATAATTGGGTTTGTAGAGCTCACAAGTTAGCCTAGCTCATGAATTGATTCATAAGTACAATTGGGGTTGGATTAGGCTATCAAACTTTGCAGGTGTTTAGACAAGGACACAATCAGATACTATAAGAATTTTGGTTGGATCTGGGTCTATGGAGAGTGAGAGCTGATGCAACAAGTTCTACTAAAAATATTATCATAAGATTTGTAGAGCATTTCTATCTTCAATCATGATTGAATGTCAATTCCATCATTTTTGTGACTATGATTGAAGACTTTCGGTTTTGGAGAGTTTTTGAGGATTATGTGTACCTCTGATCTAGAAATCTAGGGAAAGTTGCAAAGAACCAAGAACAAACACTCAATTAGGGATCTTGAAATTAGGGTGGGAACTACAAAAAACTAGCCAAGTTTGAGAGCTTGTCAAGGAAGTTGTAGTAGTCATATTATGGCTTGCTTCATACCATTGGAAAGCTTATTTCACAAGATTTTCATTGAGTTCTAGATCATTTGAATCAGAGCAACCCAAAACCCAAAAAAATTTATTTTCATTTGCGTTGCATAGAGTTTTTTTTATTAAAAAAGGTATAGAATTCTCCACTTGGAGTAAAAATTGGAAGTTGGAGCACATTCTGGAAGAAACTTCAAGAACAGATTGAAATCAACTTGATGATATGGCAGGAGGTTCTAAAGCTAATTTCCACCAAAAGCATAAAGAGTTGTTGAATTCTTGTGGTTGGATCCTCTCCATGCTTGCATGCTTATTTGTATGCCCAGTTGGCTTGGATTGGTGTGTGGGCATAGCGCTTAGATTCTTTCCTTTTAGGAGTGTTGTGTAATTATCCTTGGTAATGCCGGAAGTGATGACTAGGAGACCAAGAGTGCATGTTATGATGATAGGTTAGGTTGCACGTTACTACCCTACCCGATAGAAGGAATACCAGAAACAAGAGTGGAGGGTTCTAATGTTTAGGTAACACGTATACTCAGACTAGTAGTGATAGATCTACATAAAATCTTTGATCTATAACTTATTTTTTATTATAGAACTTGAGCAAAAATATATTGGAATATAGAAATTGGGTTTCTAATGAGTAAGCAATCCACTTCACAACAACAAGACAACCAAAGTGGAGGTGCTTATATCAAAGGTGAAGACATCTCTTTGGAAAAAGAGGAGTGTTTTGACTAAACCTAAACAAGAAGCAAAACCACATGCACAAGAGCAATTGGTGGATGTGGATAAGATAGTCTTAGATGCCTTAACAAAGGAAATGGTTCCAATGATTCAATTCTTGACAAGTGTCTATGAGGAGTAGAGCAATTAACTAATCTACCAAGGTGGATGCATAACACCTTGAAGGATTGGTAGAGTAATATTCTTGTTCTTTAGAGTTAGAAGATGCTAAGAGAATAATCAAGGAAGAACTCTTCAATGGAATAGTAAGGGAAGATCTAAACAGGATGAAGGAAGAGAATATAATCCTAATGGCCAAGGATGTAGTAGAAGAGGAATTAAAAGCCCTTTGAGGAGAGACCAAGCAAAGATAGGGATCATGGTAGAAGTGACAAAGGCAAGACCTTGGCAAGAGTAGGCCAAGAAAGAAACCATATGTAGGAAGATGCAAGAAGTAACAACTAGTAGAGAACAAGTGCGGGTGGTAGTATAGAAGGAAAAGGTGGTGGAGATAGAAGATTTAAGATGCATGATGTGGTACCCACATATTTATTTATTTTGGCATTTTTAGGATAAGAAGTGTATCTTGAAGTAGAAAAGAAGGTTAGATGTAGGAAATTAGCAGATTTGGATCCAAAGTAGAAGATCCAATCTGACCCAAGGAAATTGACTTCATATCAAAGAAGAAGAAGGCTCAAATCTGATGTGAGGATACTTCACATTGGGTTGGAGACACCTTGATCCAAGGATCTTCAACTACAAACTTGATTCACGCCTTACAAACTAAGAAAGTATGCCTACCATGAACAAATTACCTCATGCAAGGATATATTTTAAAGTGACCAGAGTAAGCATGCACTAGGCATGAATTTTGATTGAGTTCTGATGGAAGAATGACTGCAAATTGGAGAAATATAAAATCAAGACTTGGTAGAGGAAATTTTGCAATGTTGAATCAAGTTCACACTATAAATTTATGTAGTTTGTTAGATCAAGGTAGAGTTTTAAGCCAGGTTGTTGGGTTGTTGTTTGCAAAACCAAGTGAGAAAGAGCAAGTGAAGATGCCTCTCAAGGGAAGTCATTAGGTTTTGGCATCTTGGTTAGAAACCCTTTTGTTAGGAGAGTAGACATGATTGCTTGATTCAAAGTCATAAGTCAACTTTGGATCAATTTTCTTGCATAAATTTGGAACTTGAGGTTTCCAAGATTCATGACGGATATAGCAACAAGCAACTATGAGGATGGTCCAAGTGAAGTAGGGAACAGAGGAAACCCCAGCAATGGACTGAAGCCAACCAAAGGTTATTGTTGGGGAGTGATGCAAGAGAGCCTACAAGAATCACCTTTGATTGGTGATGTAATCTTTTGGAGGAAACAAAGGAATTAAAAGTGTCATCCAATTGGCCCAAAAAGAAAATGGGTATAAGGTAGACACTTATGCGGACCTGGTGAGGTGAATTATTTTTGGAGTAGTGATGGCCATGATGAAGCCAGAGTGCACCACCTATGTAATGAAGCAATAGGTAGTGTTCTTCCATATTTTGTTTGCTTCGTTTCCCTAGACTTACCAGACCGTCTACCCCAACGTAGGACAAGTGTGAATTAGGTGGACTGCTTTTATCAACAAACAAGGCAAATGGTGAGGCAATGGAAAATTGATATGTGCCACATTACTTTATAATTTTGCTATGCACTTCTACTTGGGATTGAATTTGCTCACCCCCAAGGAACAACAAAGTATGGTGTCACACTTTCATCCAGACTTATGACAAGTTATGGATCAAGAAGAGATGTGATGCATGGCAGAGGTAAGGGAGAACAATCAATACTTTTCCATGATAAGATGTAAGAAGACAATATCAATCCTAATACCAAGGCCAAAGAAAAAGACCGGATCCAAGGATACTATATCCTTGGTGAAAAGGAGGACTGCTAGGTGATTAAACCTCAGTCAAGCAATAGCCATAGTAAACTTATTCTCAAGTGCTAAAGAAGAAGAAGTGAAATCCAACTCAAAGGATCCAAATAAGAGCTAACCCTCAAGAGTAAGGAATCAAGCAGCAAAAGTGAAGGTGAACCTGAAGTCCATCAACCAATTGAGGAAGCAACAAATGATGGGTTGGATCACAAATTTCATGAGGAGATTGAATGCATAGAAGACGGTGATGCTTCATGTATAGACCTACCAAAAGATGACATTCCAAAGGAGAAGGAAGAAGAGCCAAGGATGGTATTCCAACGAGGAATCTATTTTCATTGAACTACCAAGGTAGTTCATATTAGACCAAGTGAACCTAAGGAGGAGGAAGAAAGTTTGAAGGAGATTAGTTTGAAGGTAAGGAGATCTTGACTTTGGGCTAAAGTATAGCCTTCCATGTTTGAAGATGAAGGAGGACAAGAAGACAACACATTCCAAAGGTCAAATTATCTATCTAGCATTATCTGTCCTCTATTGGTGTATTTACAAGAACAAATGTAAGAATTGAAGGTGGAGCATACGGGGTGAAGAATCAGCTGTAAATGGTATAGGTGTTGAGTGTGGAGGTGACTTAATTGAAGGCAATGCTGACCTAGATTCAACATGAAGCCAAGGTACTTTAGGTCAATTCTATTGTTCAACAACAAAGCTTGACCAACCTACAAGGTAGTTACAACCAACACGGTAGGTATTTCGAGCCTTAAAAAGAAGAATTGTTGGAGCAAAAGGAGGCTCTCAAGAAGATAAGAAGGAATTGGAGGGTGTGCAAATGGATCAAGTTCACCATATTGCACAAATTTTATTACAAGAACAAAGTATGGTGGAACTAAGGTGAGTAATTGCAAAGAAAGATTGGTACTGATTTGGACCTAATCCAAGTACTACTTCTACTTTGGCTTCTTCACCCAAATCCACTACAAGTATCTCTTGCACTTTGGGTTCTACCACTACTAGTACTATTGTTACATCATGAGTCTACATTGCAACTAAATTCATAGGTATTATAACTATCTTCTACTTCTCTACTCTAACTGTCTTAGATGACTTGGGTAAGTCAGTCAAGGTTACTTACGCTCCAATCTCAACTACTTCAGATTGGCTTACTACATTCTTGCTCAAAATGTGAGCAAGACTATCTACATTTGTTTTAACCGAACCTTATCTAAGGCAAATGTTGTCTCCTACTTCTATCATCTTCCTATCTGCTCTATTTTTAAGACAAATAAGTAAGGTATTCAGGTCTACTTCCTTTGCCTTCTTTTGCCTTGTCTCTTTTACTAGCAACTTCAGTTTGTGCAAGTATGCTTCTTCCAATTTTGCTTTAGCTCCTATACTAAGCAGCACCTTAAAACATTGAGTCACATTTGTACCAATTACAGATTTGAAGTGGCAATTTTGTAAGTAGAGTCACTTCATATCTATGACA
This sequence comes from Lunularia cruciata, assembly GCA_948567375.1. Taxonomy (NCBI): domain Eukaryota; kingdom Viridiplantae; phylum Streptophyta; class Marchantiopsida; order Lunulariales; family Lunulariaceae; genus Lunularia; species Lunularia cruciata. The sequence continues at coordinate 25,040,455 of OX419762.1, read as the reverse complement.
AGGTAGAAAGTAGTTGTAATAGTTAAGTAGTTTTTGTAGTTTTTGTAACTTCCAAGTGGTCTGCCTATTTAGAGCAGCCATTTAAAGTGCTTTTCATTCAATAATAAGTAGAAGAATGATTAAAGTGAAGTGTTGATAAAGTACTCATCATTTTGCTTAAATTCTGAATATCAATTAAGCGTCTATATCTACAAGCATATAGAGAAATCCAGATTGCAATTGAGAGCTCACTAGATGTTGGATTTTATGACTTTGCATTTCATTTTGAGTGGAGCGCATCCAAAGCAATACCTAGATGGATCTTTGAGAAACGGTGTTCTTTTTAGTATTTTTCACTTACAATATTAGACAACATGTTGATGCAAAGTCAACTAGGAACTAGGAAGTTGTACTTTGATGGGAGGATGGAATGAAATTCCAAAGCAAAGTAGCCTTCTTTGTATCAATTTAATTATCACAATTGATGTCAATTTGGACTGAAATTGAAGAATTGTGAATTTGAGTGACAATTATTTATAGCCAGACTGTTGATGAGCATTTGCTACTCTCTTTTAGGTGTTTTTTTTGCCCAAGAGATTAAAGATGTAACCAAGAGAACTAAAAAATTATTTTCACTTTGTATCTAAACATTCTTGACCTATATCTCTATGAAACAAAAAATTACTCACACATTACTATAAAAGTGATACATGTTAAGTTATCATCAACTCCACCATCTCTTAATGGATGTTTGTCAACAAGTCTCCAAGTTCAATTGCAAGGACAACCTCCACACTAGTTACAAGTAACACCTCCATCTTTTTCAATCACTACTTCTACTTCATTGACACATCAAGAGAACCAAATATTTAAAGGATGAGATGGAGAGGAGGACCCTAGATATGTTCATCAAAGACTTTGAGGCTATCTTAATAGCCAATAAAGAAGAATCTGATGGAGATTGGTTGCAAATTTTCCAAGCTTGTTATGTAGAAAGGTAAGGAATTGGTATTTTCATGTGAATCAAGGTTTTGAAAACCTGTCAACTTGGGATTTGGTCAATGACAATTTCTTGGAAAGATTTTGAGAACTATATTATGAATCCAATATATTTGCCACCTTCAAAAATTTAGAGAAGCAAAAGCATGAGAAGTTGAGAGATTACACACAAAATGGTTTCATACCCTTTTGAATAGAGTGCCAAAACAAGCAAGTGTACTAGGCTATTCTAATATTAGCTCAAGTAGTAGCCCAATTCTTTGGAGAATTATCTATTGATCTGAGAATTTTTTCCAAGGAAAGAGTTTATGACGCCTTTGCAAAAATTTTAATGTCCATTGAGTTATATGAGTCAACCAGATTAAACTCTTTAAGAAAATTTCATTGATCTCAAGAAAGAAGAGGAGTACCAAAAGATAGAAAAAGAAAGGATCCAGGCAATTTTCTTTTGCATCTTCAAATTCAACTAATTCTTTCTCTTCCCCTTTAGAATAATTCTATTTTGGATACAAGAAGGAAAGGAAAGGTCACAAACATTCAAAGGCAAACAAACTCTAAAATGCAATTCTAAAGATGGATTCCAAATTAGAAGAGTTCATTAAAAACTTTGCAGATTTCAAAGTCTAGATGGTTGGCACAAAATAAAAGAGACTATTACCTCCTTACATATGTTTAAATATCTAGTATATTAATTTTGGTAAACCAAGACACGCAAATACATAATGCCTTACCACTAAGCCAAACTATCCTATTCATCAAATGGATTGGGTTCCTTTGTAAGGAGCACCAAAGTATAATATAGAAAAAGAAAGAGCATATTTTTGTTGTTCAAGAAATTCTCGATCACACTCCCAAGCCAATATTATAGATTTTGCTACATAAATTGAGAATATGCTTGTAAATCCACCATAAAGGATCATGCTCCTAGGCAGAATAAAACTCCTAGAGCTTGCTATAACTATGGAGCTCTAGGACATTGGTCACCAAATTGTCTTGATCCACGGAATCAAATTGGCCATATGCCCATGTGTTTTAACTGTAAGGCACCTAGGCATGTTATGACTAGCTGTCCACAACCCCCCACCCCCCCCCCTCTCCAAGGCCTTGGTAAGATTTGTATAGACTCCAACTTCCAAAAGGGTTGATATATACATTCTACTATGCTAGAAGAATTGGACTATGAGGCTACTTTCTTGTTTGAGGAAGTTCAACATGTAGAAACCAGATCAGCATGGAAGTCTCAAAAAGAAATAACATCTTTAACTCTTCTCTTTTAGATTCTAAGATGAGAAGGATAAGGCAAATGGAAATCATTTCAAAGAAGGAAAGTAAGCTATTGAAGAAAGCTAAGGCAAAGAAGCAACATCAAGAGTCTCCAAATGAACTTAAACCTCATAAATTTATAAAGTATGATTTATATGTGCCTCTTTCCAAAGGTGTCCTTACCAATATATGAAAGAGGTAGTGACCTTGCTCTAGCAAGACATTGGAAAGGAAATCACTTATCTAGTTCACATGGCTCCAAGGGAACCTCCAACAACCATTATTTTTGAAAAGAGATCTTTCTAACATCTCAAGAAATCAAAGGAAAAGCCAAAGGACATGATAGTTGGGATAGATCTTCTAAAGGATTTTAGATCTGAAAGTCCAAAGGTCATAGATGATGTTTAAAAAGTGAATAAGAAGAGAAAGGCAAGTTCAACACTTTTTGCTATTCCACAATATGATATTGTAGTTGATCTTGCCTCAACCTAAGCTGTGATACCCACACTTTTTTTAGAAGTGTATTGTGGAAACCGAATTGCAGCCAAAGGAAGAAGAAGAGAATGGAATTTTGTGTGTTTGGAGGAAACCCAAAGAAGTCACCTTTGGGTCAGAGGAAGAAGTACTCAGAGGAGACTAATGGAGAAATAGACTCAAAGGAGAGCATATTCATAGCGGGAAGTTCAACCCAATATAAAGAAGTTGTAACAATTTTCTTCAAGGCAAGCCAGCCAAGAAAGTACAATTAAACAAGTGGTTGAGGCAAGAGAAGAATGCTTTGAGAGTGACAAGAAACAAACATGCAAAAGTAGTGAGGGTTGATTTCAAAATTGATTTAAGAAAGACTGCATCTTGAAGCACTATAAAATGAAGACATTTTGCCGAGGGAAATTGAAAATGCCAAGAAGATATACTATTCCTTTGAGTAGCTGTGGTACCCACATTTTTGATTTTGGACGAGGTTTGAAGAAGAAATGGCTTGCTAAAACCAAATTGAAACCAAATGGAGAAGAAATGAGTGGAAACTTGTGTTTTGATCAGCCCCGAGGAAGTCAATTTCATGTAAGAGGAAGAAGGACTCGGACTGGATCAGACCCGAAGAAGCTTACTTCGTGTCAGAGGAGGAAAAAACTCGGAGCAGACGTTAAGGAGGGCAAACCCGAGGAGAAATAGAAATTGCAGGTCAGGATTCTTGCGGGGGCCATATCTCAGTGACCACAACTCCAAATCAAGCGTGTTACATTTGGTTGGAAACGTCTTGTTCAGGGCTTTTCATTGCTACCAAAATCGCAAAGTTTAGAGGTGTGTAGAAGAAGTTACAGGCATTTGAAGTTTTGAGAGTAGATGTACTTTGGGTCAAAGTGTCTTCGGGTCAATGTGACTTCGTACTTCGGACTTCATACTTCGTACTTCGAGTTTACATGACTTCGGGTCTAAAGACTTTGCCTCAAGATGAAGATGACTAAATCAGAGGTAGCCAGACCTCGGACTGTAGTGAAGGTGTTTTTGGGAGTTTTACCAAAGGGATCAGAGGAAGTTAGAGTAGGGAAAGAAGATAGTTAGGATACCTATGACTTCAATTTCAATTCTGATTGAAGATATGATAGAAATTGAAGGAGAAATAACAGTAGTGAATAAACCGGAAGTGCAAGATCAGACAGTAAGTGTCTTCGGGTTAGTAACATGAGTGATTAGGGGAAAATGAGTTACAAATTGAAGGTGTAGATAGTGTACCCATGCTTTCAATTACAATTCTTGATGATGACACAAAAGAATTAGTAAAGGAATTGATAGTAGTTAAACCCGAGGTAAGAGAGATAGGAGTGCAAGAGTCTTCAGATTTGACATTTGACACTTTAGAGAAGAGTGGGTCGAGAGATAAAGATTTAGAAGGCTTAACTATGATAGGAATTTCATATCAGGAAGGAGAAATGTTAGAATTAGTGGAAGAATTAGGAGTTGTGAAACCCGAGGAAAATGTAGTAGGAAGTAAGATTACTTCGTGTTTGGGTTTGAAAGCCGAGGAAGAAGTAGACATCGGATTGGATTAGTAACCAATTTGAGATTTGAAGAGGCAGATATGAAAGGTTGCATTGTCATTTCGGATTTACAGGTTAGAACAGTTGTTGTAGAAACGGTATAGTTGTTAGAATTGTCGATTGCTTCACTATTTAAGAGTGGCATTTGCAGAGAAATCTTGTTCAGTGCTCATTATTTCTGAGAATAGATAAAGCAAAGTGCTGTGAAGCAGTGCTCGTCGCTTGAGCTTGATTCCGAGTATCAATTTTGTGATTGTGTTTGTGAATGTTTGGAGAAATTCGAAGTGCAAGTCAGAGTGCTTGTTGGATGTTGGATTCCATAGCCTTGATCTTCATTCTGTGTGTTTGATCCTTAGTGAAGTGCAATCGAAGCAATGCCTTGACAGATTTGAGAGGAATTGTAGTGTTGGTAGTATTCTGCATTTGTGAGTGCAATGCGAGATTGATGTGAAGCAATTTTGATCGAGGAAGTTGTGCCTTCAGTGGAGGGGTGGAACACAATTTTGAGGCGAAGTCGTTTTGCAGTGAAGTGCCATTTTCGGGAGAGCCTGAATCATCACAATCAAGATTGTTTGGAAAGAATTGAAGGAGTTGTGATTAAGGAGTGTGAATTTGTGACGAGACTGCGAATCAGTGCTTGTTACTCTCTTTTGGGTGTGGTTTCTACCTGAGAGATTAAAGACGCAACCAAGAAGAACTGAAATTGTTACTTTGCTTCGTATTTGACCAATTCTGACTTGTATCTCTGCGGGAACAAACTTTACTTACCCGATTACCGCAAAAGTGATATTTGCCGGGTTGTCACAGTAGCTGTCCTGCAGGAATGCACGTCATAAATCCAATCAAGAGTGAAATTTTCTCAAATCCAGAAGGTTAGAGTTTTGCATCTAGGAGAGGAGATAGTTTTCCAACTCTGAGGAACCCATGAGCAGATAATGGCAAAGAAGAAGAGCTCCTCACTCACAATGAGGAGTCTCACAATTCAAAGACTAGATGTAGTTGAGGTCCAAAGTAGACTTTGCATTACATTTTTGACCTAGAATTGGAATGTTAGCTTTCCAAGTTTCATGGTAGAGATAGCTATTAGCAATTGTGAAGAAGGCTCCAAAGTAATGGGGAAGAGAGGGAATCCGGCTTGATGGGCCAAGTCAGATTAGAAGTTAGTCTTGGGGAAGGAAGCAAGAGATGCAATAAAGCAAAGCATTGTTGGGGTCACCTTCCATTGGAAATGTGAAGCATCAAAAGAGATTGCAAAAATAAGAAATTTGTTCTTCACTTCACGGACCAACAATGGCTACAAGGTAGAATCCTATTGGGACCCAATAAAGCAAAGAATTATTGGGGCACTTATGGCAATGTTGAAGCTAGAGCAAATGACATATGTAAACATATAGCAAGCGGTGTTCTTCTACCAAATGTTCATAGGAGAGAAGGTGAATTGGGTGAAGTACTTCTTACAAGGGACAAGGCAAATTATTGTTAACTAGAGAAAAAATATGCAACCTCACTACTTCGTACCATTTGTAGCACATTTTTTCCTTGGGCTAAACCTGCTAACAATGGAGGAGAAGCATCAAATGGTCTCACATTTCCATCCCAATTTGTGTCTTGAAGCGGATGACGAGGAGCAATGATATATCTTTCAACTTTGGTCTAGCAATGAACATTTTGCCAAGACAAGACAAAAGAAGATCATGGAGGAAAGAAGTCCAAAGACAAAGAAGCAAACTAAACCCAAAGGAGTAGTGTTACTTCTTCCACCAAGAAAGACAAAAAGACCCAAGAAGCAAGGTAGCAGAGATAGACTTATCTTTGGGAACAAAGTTCAAAGGTGAGAGAGAGTCTAAGGGAGAAGGCTTAGAAGAAGAAGAACTTGCATTGCAAGTGAGGAGTCTAGCAATGAGAGTGAAGGTGAGCCCTATGTCCAACAACCAATGGATACAAGGATGGGAGAAGATGATGAGGAGTTCCATGCGGTGATTGATTGGATGGAAGGTGGAGATGCTCCTTGTTTGGAATTACCTACAAATGAGATGGACAAAGAACCAAAGAAAGTGGTCCAAAAAGGAGTAAGGTCAAAGAGAGGATTTTAGGCTACACTAGCAGGTCTGAGCCAAGTGAAGGAAGATGAAGAGAGCTTGGAATAGATGACTTTGAAGGTGCAGAGGTATTGCTGTAAGTGGCACCAAAGAAGAGGAATATTGGCAAAATCTGCTCAGTTAGGAGGGAATCATAAATCCAAACAACTATCAAGATGTAGTCTTGTCTAACGGAAAGGTATTCAAAATCTTCAAGTATGTCTCCTTAGAAGAGTATGAGGAGTATGCCTTGTTATTTTCAGAATTCCAAGACATATGTTGCTTGGAGTATCGGCCAAATATTCCTTAAAATATTTAGGGAACATTAGTTGATCTAGTCAAAGGAGACCTCCTTATGAAAAATATATTATTGCTTGAAACCTAAGTATTCCTTGCTAGTTAAGGATGAGATTAATAAGTATCTTAGAGCCGGCATAATCTTTCTTGTTTTAAGCAATGAATGGGTGCCACCCATTTTCATTGTGCCTAAGAAGAAGACCAAACAAATCCAAATATGCCAAGATTTCAAGAAACTTAATGTTGTTACCAAGAAAGACCATCATCCCTTGCCTTTTACAAATGCAATATTGGATCAATTGGTGGGGCGTACTTGTTATAGTTTTCTAGATGGTTTTTTCTAAGTATAATCAAGTATTTATCCAAGAAGAGGATAAAGATAAAACAACCTTTAAAATAGATTGGGGTATTTTCACCTATAATCTGAGGCCCTTTGGCTTATGTAATGCTCCAACAACATTCCAAAGAATGATGAATATTATATTCAAGGACTTCCTCTAGAAATATTTGGATGTCTTTATAGATGACTTTTGTGTATTTAGACAAAGTAAGGATTACTTGGTATACCTTTGGAGTACACTTGAATGTTGTAGAAGCACTAGACTATCCTTATACCTTTCAAAATGCTTCTTTGTCATAAAGGAAGGAATCTTATTAGGTCATTAAGTTCTGGGGAGAGAAATTCAGGCAGATATGGAGAAAGTAAAGGTCATCACCTAAAAATATCCAAGAACTTTGATCCTTTCTGGGGCATGTTGGTTATTATAGGAGGTTTGTTGCCAATTATGAAATCTTTGCTGCTACTTTGACAAAATTACTAAAGAAGTCATAATGCTACCTATAGAAAAAGGAACAAGAGATGACATCCTTACCTTGAAAAAAAAGTTAGTGGAAGCACCAATAATTAGGGCCTTGGATTGAAACAGACCTTTCCATGTATACGCAAATAAGAGTTATTTGTAGTAATAAGAGTAATGTGAAGTCAAAAAATCTCATGGAGGACTAAATTTTTTGTTTTGTTTTTGATGAGTTCTAAAGAAGAAGTGTATTGTTGAAGAGGATTGAAGCTCAACAAAGAAGAAAAGAGAAGATTTGTGTGTTTGGCATAGACCCAAAGAAGTCAACCTTGGGTTAGATTTCAAAGGACTCAGGTTGGACTTATGGAAGCATAGACCCAAGGTAGGGATACTCTGCATTAAGATGCACAACCCGATCCAAAGAACTTACAACAATTTTTCCTTGGGTCTACCCAATCAAGGAAGTACATGTTAAGAAAATGGCTACTTCACATCAAGATGACATTGAGAGTGACAAAAAACATACATGAAGAATTTGCATGTCAATTGAAGATTGACTGAAGAATGAACATGCAACAAAAAACTATAAGATTGAGACTTCATTGAGGGAGTTTTGAAATGTCATAAAGATATACCCTGCCTCTCAATAGTTGTCCCGAAGGAGTTAGGATCATGGGGTTTTGGGGAAGGTTTGATCTTTTAGAGACCAAGAGTGAGAAAGCAAACAATGCCACCAAAGGGTAATAAGCAAAGTTTGGTGAGAAAAATTGCAATTTGCAGATTAGACATGTAATTGAGTAGACTTTGTATCACTTTTCTAGGATGGAATTGGAATTTGAGCTTTCAAGGGTTCATGGCTGAAATTGCTACCAGCAATTGCAAAGACAATCCCAAGACAAAGAGAAAATAAGGAAATCCAGCTCAATGGATTAAGTCAGATTGGAAATTAGTATTTGGAAGAGAAGCAAGAGAGGTAGGAAGAGTTACCTTTTATAAGAAATGTGATTCTTCAAAAGAAACAGCCAAGGTGAGGAATTCTTTCAGTGCTCCTTGAACCCAGAATGGGTACAAGGTGAATAGCTATAGGGACCCGATACAAAGGGGTATAGTCAGCATAATGATGGCCATGTTCAAGCTAGAGCAAACCACCTATGTTACAAAGCAATAGGTTGTGTTTTTCCACCAGATGTTTGTAGGAGAAGTGGTGAACTAGGCAAAGTGTTTTCAATAGAGAGTAGATTAAATGATTCATAGTTGGAGAATGGACCTACAACTCTATTACTTTGTACCTTTCATAGCCTATTCTACTTCACATTGAATCTACTTAGCATGAAGGAGAAATAAAGGAGGGTTTCTTATTTTCACCCCAATTTATGATGAGTAGTAGATACAGACAAGCAATACTATATAAGACAAGTATGTGAAGATTATGACTACTACATCCAAAATGAGAAGAGAAGATAGTGTTAGTGGAAATCTTAAGGCCAAGGAAGAGGGTTAGACCCAAAGAGAATTATTGTTGTTGTAGCCCCAGAAGATGAGGAGGCTGAATCCAAAGCCAAAGATGGCAAGGTGAAGAGCCATTCATCAGAGGAAGAATCAAAAGGAGAAGCCAAGTCAAAGTGTGAAGACTCAAGAGCAAAAGAAGAGCTCATATTGCAAAGTAAGGAGTCAAGTAGTGAGAGTGAAGGAGAACCCAAAGTCCAACAATTGGTGGATAAAGTGGTGGGAGAAGAAGATGAGGAGTTCCATGTTGCAATTGACCATATGGAAGGAGGAGATGCATCCTATTTGGAGTTACTTGTAGTAGAGTTGGAGGAAGAACAAGCAAAAGAGCCAACCTTGGTGTTTCCAAGGGTAGAAATATCAAAGAGGAGTGTGCAGGTTGCAACACTAGGTCCAAGCAAAATCAAAGAGGAGGAGGAAAGCTCAAAAGGAGTGACATTGAAGGTACAAAGATCACAACTTTGGGATAAGGCACCAGTTGAAAAAGTGCCAACCAAAGCCAAAGACAGAGAAAACAATGAAGGTGAGTACACTAGAGTAGCATACCTATTGAAGATCATATGTCCTTTTTCGTGCATATACACATCACTACACAAAATACTTTGTTGTCTATATCACCCACTATAGACGCAAAACTCACACATAAGTCATACATGGAGTGCCACAATAATCAGTTTGTCTACACAACTCAAATCACACTCAATCAGATCAATACTTGATCTATCACTCAATAATCTACAAACAATTGGGCACTGGTTACAGTCAAACCACACCCCTTCTAGCTAAGAGACTCCAAGTGATGCTTGCTGGCTTTCTATCCACTCTAGCTAAGAACTCAAAGGCTCAACAATAGAGAAGTGAGCTCTCTAGAGCTGCACTCCCAGGGTATATGCCTGATTTTGACCTAGATCTCACCCCAATGGTCCCGCTGACAACACACCCAACATTGCAAATGGTGCAAGTGACGGTGAGCCCCACCATGTAGTTAGTACCTTGAACACAAAATCTGACCATTAGAAAGTAGTCTATGAGTAACCACCAAAATACCTCTAACTACTATCATTGCTATACTAGTGTTTGAGTCATCTAGATGCAAAGCACAAAATGTTATGACAATTTTTGTGTATATACACATTGCCTCACAACATACATCACTGTCAACATCACCCATTGTAGAAGCACAACTCATACATAAGTCAAACATGAACTCTAAAGTGCCAAAATTGGCCCCCTAGTTGGCAGTTAGCTCCCTCTAACTCCAAATAGCCATCTACTCCAAGTATATAGTATACCCTATGGTGGGCAAGTATTATCAAGTCCCATTGTTAATTGCATGTATGCAATCTATACCATATAAAGGATGAACCAACTATAGGTCAAGTGCATCTAGGACATAACCACTGTCCTTGAGGAACCACCATGAAGGGAGGAGTCATACACGCCATATGCCATCCTCTTGAATAACTATCACATACTAACAGAATAGCAGCTCACTAGAAGAGCCGCATAACATACACCGCACGCTTGCACATACAAGTTCCAAGCATGGGTCCATAGAACCATCAATGTTTGGGAGGTGGCATGGTCCACATGATCCTTCCAAACAACACCATCACGTCCTTCTAACACAAGGACTCTAGATGGCAAAACCTCATGCACTCTCAAGATAGTGCGGTAAAATGGAAACATCAAGAGTTGTTGATGTTGTCTGTTGTAGATATACATAGTCACCTAGATGAAATCAATGGATTGAGGATCTATAACCTCCTCCTTGAATGGTAGCATATCATAAGGTATTGTTATGTTGAGCAATGGCCAATTTCTCAAAGACCATTGGTATAACTCTCTGAAACATCTCTGCCCGTTGAGAACCTGCACTCATCCATATATCTGAATCACCCAAGTCCAAAACTACAATAGCATCTTGACAAATGGCTGTAGGTAAATTTGGATCTTGTCATAGAGTAGAAAGTAAGGAAAGAAGGATGCTAAGGAGGCTTGCTAGCTGAACTGATAGCCCATGGCCAACCAAGGTAGCTAGATATCACAATCTCCCAAGTGGTCTCTCTACAAACCAAACTTCCTTAATCCTCTCTTCACTGTTTGAACCACTCTCTCTACTAAGCCATCTACCTCAAGGTGATCTCAAGAGGTACTACAATGATCAATCAAAGCCTTGTCACACAAGACCTGAAACTCTCCCAAGAACTCTATACCCTAATCAGTCAAAACCTCAACTGGTGCACCAAAATGACTAAGAACCCAATCCAAGAACAAGTAAGTTGTCTCTTCATTGGACTTGTGAAGAAGTGCTACCTAACTTAATCCACGTGGAGAAGTGCTCCACCATCACCAAAACATACCAATGATGTCTCATAGTCCATGGTAAAGGTTCAGCAAAGTTCAAACTCCAGCGGTAACCCAATCCCATGATAGGTAATGGGTGTAACTATGGCGTAGGAGCATTAAATGATGCTCTAACTTGGTCACAAACCACACTTCTAACAACAAACTACTATATATTGGTCTGCATACCGTGCAACCAATAATGACTCTAGAGTAAGCTATATGTATGCTTTACTCCAAATGTCTTAGCTCCTCATGAGCATGACAGACCAATTATGGTCTCTAATATGGAAGTGGTACTACTCTCACTCTACCATCCTCCCATACACAAAGAAGGTACTTGCACTCCAATCTGAACCATCAAGCCCGTTGCAGAACTTGGTCTCTCTCCTTGGCCCCAATTGTGCCACCCACAACACAAGTGCAAAGATAGTCCATCACTTAGACATCATCATGAATGTCTCGCTAAACTGTAGCATTTTCTCCACTCTTTGGATTTGTGACCTCAATAACTCCTCTTGTATGCATTGAGAAATATATCACCAAAGCCTCAAAATATATAGAGAAAGGTAGATGCATGCCAACCTTGTACCATCTCCTCATTTATGTCACTATGATAATGTGCTCTAGTCTGATCTTGGTGGCTTGGACATGGGTTTCTACTCAACTCATCTGCATCACGGTTCACCTCTCCAAGTCTGTGAATAACTATGAAATCATACTCCTATAAAATCAGAGCCCATTGTGCAAGCTTTCCTAAAATCTTGTCGGACTCCATCAACCACTTCAGTGGCTATTGATCAATGATGAGAGTAAGGGGGTTACCAAATAGGTAACATAAAAAATGTGCTACTGCCCATACTACTGCCAAGGACTCTCCCTCATATGAATTCTACTTCACCTCCACTGAATCATTGGAGTGACTAACATAGGCCACCACAAACTCCTTCCCCTCATCATCATGCTGGGTGAGCACTGCTCCAAGCTCCAACATACTCCAATCAATGTGAATCTGAAATGGTCGTCCTCTAATCAATCTCCTCAAAATAGGAGCAGATGTCAACCTCTCCTTGAGCTCTACAAAAGCTCTCTCCTCCTCATCTCCCCAACACCACTACTGTGAAAGCTTGGTCAGCTTTGTCAAGGCCTTGGCAATGGCACTAAATTCTCTAACATAGCGGCAATAAAAATTACCAACCCAAGGAATGCTCACACTCTACTCACATCCATAGGCCAAGGAATACATGCAATAGCCTCCACCTTGGTACATTGACCACCAAGTCCTCCGGGGTAGATAGTGTGACCCAAATACTCAACCTTCTCATGGAAGAACCTACACTTCCCAAGGTTTAATTTGAGTCCATGAGATCTCAACCTCTCAAACAACTCCAACAAATGTCTCTCATGCTCCTCCATAATAGTGCTATAGACCAAAATATCATCAGTATAACACCAAGCAAAATCCAATCTAGCTACGATCCTATTCATGACCCTCTAGAACTCAATAGGAGCATTCTTTAATCAAATAGTAAGAGTCTTCACTAATATAACACATCCTTGCCATGAGGATCAATAACCCAAATTTTTTTCTTAGATTTATCTTCCTCCTTAGTTAGCAACTAATGATATCTTGCTTGAAGATCTAAAGTAGTGAAGACCTTTGCTGCCCAATTGCATCAAAGATCTCCTTTGGTGTAGGCATGACATACTAATCAACCCTTAGTTTGTTGGTTGATAGGATAGTAATCTCCACATATATGCCTATCTCTGTAGTTGCCATGCATATCCTTCTTGGTTGGCATCACTTTAGCTAGTGCATACTCTGTATGTGAAATCTCTACCAAACCAACCTCAAAAAGGTCAATACTCTGGCTCTAAATCAATGCTCTCTCCATGTCACTATATTGATAGGGACATTGGAAAACTGGCGTATTGCTAGTTAGCTCAATCCGTATACCAAGTCCTTTTAGAGCATCCAAATCCTTCATATTGAAGGCAAAACAATGCATGTAGCTCCTCAAGAACCTCCAAACTCTTCGTCTTTCTTCTCCTATAAGCTTGGATCCAAGATCTGGCTCCCAAGTATCCTCTATAACTATCATAAGAGTGGAAGACGTACTTACTTACTGCTACAATGGGCCCTTGGGAACCATAGTGTCATGCTCTCAAGCACTAGAGATCCCAACCCCAATATAAAAAACTCCCTCTACTCTGGCTGCAAGCTCCATACGTCCTCTAGTTGCATCTCAAGTAGACCAAGGGTGTAATCCAAGTAGACCATGTTCACTTGGATGGACTCCAAGTAGACCACTCTCCCTAATAGCCACTTGTTGTGTCCCAAGAATACCTTGTCCACTCAGTCCATTGCCCCCAACATGTCCTAAATCATCTTGATAGGCACAAGGCTCACAAGTGTCTAAGTGGTGATGCCTATCAAGCACATCCTATGCAGCTCTACCAAACCAAGGCTCACAATCTAGGTCAAACAGTTCAAGTCCATAGCTTGACCTAGCACTTGATGCTTGGATGCCTTTGACACTATTGGAATAGTGTCAATACCGATGAAAAAATCCATTGTTGCTCTGTCTTGTCAGCATTAGGCTCCACCAATTGCTATAACTATGAGTCCCAAACTAGTCCAAGACCTCCTTCTCAAAAAGCATGGGAGCTTGGGAAACTCATAAGTGTAAGAAAAGTGGCTTTGGGCTGTCCAACTAGGTTCACTATTGCCATAAGTGACCTATCAGACACTACCACCATTTGGGACTAATGCCCAACATCCAAGATATCATCAACAATGATATGATCTAGTTGTTGAATCCTATCATAAGTGTATTGTAGAACCTCTTTGGGTAAGAGGTTTGTCCACCAAAGACAAAGATGATGAACTTGTGATCCCACTCTGGCTACATCTAACAACACAGCAGGTCCCATCCAAGAATGGACCTAATGTGTAATTGCTACCACCAGAGTGCAAGAATCACCCATCAAAGGAATGTTCTCCAAAAGGTAAGCTAGAGAAACAAATTGATGAACCTAGAGATGTTGTAATATCCATAAAATCTCCTAAAACACACCAAAATGGGGATCTTGAAGACCCAAACCTCAACCAACACATGTATGTTCCTAACATGGCCATCCAAAAATCACCAGATGGCATGTCTCTCTAGATCATGCCACCCAAGCAAGGAAATGTCGAATAAGGCCTTTTGGTAACCCTTGACTGTTGACATTGGTAGTAACTTAGGATACCAATAGGCCAAGTGTGCGACATGATGTAGAGAGACTTGCATAGTAGTCTCATCTTCCTCTACATAAAAGTACCTTTGTACTTGTATACATGTCTATAGTACCGTAGTTAGTCCAATGCTAATCCCACCAACAACTCCAATAGACATACTACCTCTATTGGATACTACCAAGCAATGAGTGGGGTATCCAAAGGTGTCAAGGTAATCAACTCTAGAGGCTCATCCTCACATTGGTCTCCTAGTGGTACAAAGGCTCCACTCCAAGCTTGCTATAATGCCTCCTTTGAAGTCCATGATGGAACATCCAAGGTAGATGGAACAATCTCACTTGTACTCCAAATCCAAGTGATCTCCTTTGGTACTAGAGTATCCTCTGCATAGGCATTCCCCTCTAATAAATCACCAGGCCAAGTAATAGAACCATTGAAAGTTGAAATTGATGCCACTATGGTCTTGAACGATAGTGAGCCAAGACTACCACTACTAAAGCGTACTGGTAGACGATATACTCATCCCTCCTAAACTGCCAACCTGGTCTATAGGAGGCTATCTCCTCCCAATAGTCAATATTAAAACCCATGGGGTACAACACTACTCCCCTAACTAACACATCATATGACTCAACCACTATTGTAGTAGCTTTAGCTCTCACCATAAAGCTATTAGTCGGATGACCCGGCTGAATCTGAACAACAAGCTTTCCACATGTGATGTACTATGAACAACCACCACCTAGAGATATTTTGATACAAAATAGACACCTCTCCACAGTGGTCTTCCATAACTCTAGACTGATAACCATAGCCTCCCCCAACATAAAGGGGTGTGCACTAGAGTCCAATACGACCCTTTATGGTGTATAGACCTTCCTTGAAGGTCCCACCAAACAAAAAAGCCCCCTTTGGTTATCCAACATGACAACCCCAAGTGTAAACCACACTTGCTCAAAGGTTGGTCTAGTTGGTAACTCCTCCAATGAAGCTGTTGTTGCTTGCCATAAACCATTAGTTGTTGAGCAGATCCCATGCTCCTCAACCAAGCCAACTCCACTATCAACCACCTCTACTCTAGTAGTAGGGACCACATCATCCCTACTCTCACAAAGCATAGCAACCAACCAAAACATTGGGGTAGTGTCAACTCCCAATGTACACATGTCACTGCCTAAAAATAAAGGATAACGCATAATAAGCTGAGCCGCTCCCAACAATGTGCTAGACTTAGTCTGTGTAGTAGCAGGTGGCTGACTAGTAGGTTGTCCATCATGCATTCCATCACCACCTACCACACTTGCACTAGGATGTCTAGGAGCTATGGATGTTGTCTGTAGTGCCTTAAAGAGTATAAAAAACTAGGGAAGTCTAACTTGCCTACTAACCTCTCCTCTCTGTGGGTCCAACTCCATTGATGCTCCTCTAGGCTCTAGAGGACTTATTGCACTCCTAGTCACAATAGTAGATGCATCCACTTGTGTTGCTCTGCACATAAAATCCAAGGTGTCTCTATCTCCAACATATGAGGTAGAAGCCTTAGCACCCAAATCTGATCTCCTCTGAGCTATGGCTATGCTAGCCAATCTTTGCTCCAATTGCTCAATCCAAGTAGCCATGGTTGTATCAGAAGTAAGGGCAAGTATTGCACCCCTACTAGGTGTGAATCTTTGACCACAACCTCTACCACCTTGTCGTCCATAACCTGGAGCTCCTCTACCACTTGCCATAACAACTCCACCACTCATAACTTTAGGTGTAGGTCAAAGTGATGTCAGTCATTGGTGTGACCAAATCTATGGCAACACTCATATTGTCTCTGTGCTAGTTGTGATGCACTAGATGTATTAGGTCCACTGCCCTAAGTACAATCTCTCTTGTGATGAGGTCCACCACAAGTCTAACAAGCAACACCACCACTCACTGGCTGCTGTTGATCCAAAAATGAAGGTAAGGGTCTGGCCACACTAAGCCCTCCACTCACTCCATAAGACCTAGGCTGTCCATTCTATACTCAAAAACCGACATGGTGAGGTGCACTCTACTACACTTTGGAATAAGTAATAGTTGTGGATGAGGGCTTCCTATCAAATCTAGATGTCACCACTCTCTCCTCCACCATGTTGAGCTCAATACACTCAACCAAACCAAAGACCGTTGCCAAAGTAGGCAAAGTAACTTGTAACAACATAAGATCACAAACTCTATGTTGCAACTCCCTAGCCAGTATCCCATACCAAAATTGGACTATGTTGGCCTCAGTAACTCCCTAAGTAAAATTGATCAACCATCTCATGCAAGTGTATGCCTTACATAGGCTCTCTCCAACCTTCTATTAGAACTCTTGCAAGCTCCTCAACTTGTTAGTCCACACTCCCTAATAGTTTTGCGTCAAACATTGGAAGAACTCCACCATAGGATTAAACCCCTATACTGAACCACTTCTTGTAGTAGTACCTCCACTTGTAGTAGCACCATCTCCAAGAGACCCACCAATACTACTAGAGCTAGAACTCGTAAGTGAAGCCAATCTACCCCTAGGAACTAAGCTTGAATTGATGGAGACATAGTTTGGAGACCAATATTGTCTCCCTAGCTCAATCTCCTCCAAGTGAGCCCTCTTGAACTCATGGTAGTCATCAATCAGCAGACCCTCCAAATGTTGAAAGAACACCTTCCATGCCATGAAGGGTGTGAACAACGTCGGGTTCCACATCTGCTACAGATCACACCAACTATCAAACTCCTGGATGAAGTCATCCAACTCAATGGTACCCATTGTACTAGAGTAATGCTTGGGATCTTTGGAGGCCACATAAATCTTTTCCATGTCCTACAACAATGGTGCGGACATAACAAGTGCACTTTGTGACAACTCGGCAAATATCACTTTTGTGGTAATCTGGTAAGTAAAGTTCATTCCTGCAAAGACACTGGTCAAAATGTCCAAATACAAAGTTTAGCAGTAACATGTAGTTCTTCTTGGTTGTGTCTTTAGTCTCTCAGGTAGCAATTGCACCCAAAAGAGAGTAACAAGCTCACGATCTTGACAACTTGTCATAAATTTAGATACTCATAATCACAACATAGCAAATTCTGTCCAAATTAATCTTGATTGTGATGATTCAAATTCTCCCAAAGACTGCACTTCACTGCAAAACAACTTCACCTTAGAATTGTGTTCCACTCCTCCACTGAAGGCACAAATTCCTCAATCAAAATTGCTTCACACAAACTTTGTGCTGCACTCACAAATGAAGAATACTACCAACACTACAATTCCTCTCAGATTTGTCAAGGCATTGCTCCGATTGCACTTCACTCAAGATCAAACACATAGAATGAAGATCAAGGCTGCAGAATCCAGCATCCAACAAGCTTGACTTGCACTTCAAATTTCTCCACACACTCACAAACACAGACAAAAAATTGGCACTTGAAATTAAGTTCAAGCAAGGAGCATTGCAATCAGCACTTTGCTTTATCTATCTTCAGAAATATGAATACTGAACAACATGAGACTATGAATGTCACTCTTAAATAGTGAAGCAAATAATAGTTGTCTTCTTAATGTACCGCTTCCTAACAGCTCTTCCTACCTGTAGATCCAAAATGACATACCACTTCTTCATATCTGCCTCTTCAAATCACAATTTGTTTCTACTCCAATCCAATGTCGACCTACTCATTGGCTTTCAAACCCAATGATCTTCCTACCACTTCTCCTCCTTCAAGTATATCTAGAACTACCAAATCCTTCACTACTTCTACTACCTCTTCATTAGGAACTACAATTGAGGTCATGGGTAATCCTTCTACTGCTTTATCTCCCAACCCACTCTTCTCTATGTCTCTAATGATAAGTCCGATAACACCTAAATTCCTACTTTTGCAACATCGGACTTTCTCTCCTCTGTCACACTACTCCTAATTCTCTCTAACTCTGAATTCACTAAATCTAATCTGAGACTGACATTATCTCCTACTTCTAACATTTTCTGATCTACTTGCTCCCTCAATCGGATCAGTAAAGTATTCATATCCACATCTCTGGCCTTCCTCTTCCAAGTTTCTTGCACCAATAATTTCAACTCGTATAGGCGTGCTTCTTCCAATCTCCCTTCAGCCTTTGTGCTCAACATTGCTTGCAACTTTCCCACATCTTCTCCTATTGATTCTGACTCATACACTCAAGATTGCTTTGCCTTCAACTCTTCTTGGTGTATCTTCAATTCATCTTTGTACTCAGCAGCAAGATCTTCTTCTCCTCCACATACTGAGAACTTTGTAACTCAACACTTTGTACCAACTCTCTCAATCTTTCTTCTTCTCAATGTCTGACCGCCAACTCTCTCTGCCATGCTTGATCCTTCCTGACTGCACTCTTCCTCAACCTCTCTAACTCTTGCTCCATTATTGCTGCCATTGCTTTCACATGAATACTCTCAATGAACACATCACTGATCTCCTCTTTCATCTTGGTCAGCAACATTGTCTGCCCCTTCAACTCTTTGGCTTGACCCTGCATTTCCTTCCCTCTTGCCTCAAAACTTGCTTGCAACTTCTTGAAAGTCTTCTTCTTCAAGACTGCATCCACCCAAAGTTCTTCAACTTTGTCGTCTCTTCTGGTTACGCAATCCTATAAGCTCTTCACTTCAGCCAGCAGGTATTTCACCACCTGCAACTCATTTGCTACCTTTGTACAACCTTGGGAAATTACCTTATGGTGCTCTTTTAACAGCCCCAACAATGGAGTTACAACCTTTGATAGATACTATATTCCTCCAAAGTTCTCTTTGACTTTGGCCCCATCTTGGTACTTTGCCTCTTCCACAGTCTTCTTTGGCCACAGTCGCAATCTTTGTATTTTCAGAGATATTGCTTTTGAGCTTCCTTCTTCCTTACCTACTGAACTTGGCCCTGCAATGTACTCCTTCCATTGTTCATTCCCCCTTCTCTTCCATGACCACGTCTACACAGTGATTAGCATTTCCCTATATACTATCAATCATCCATGAAAAGCTTCATCTTCTTTTGCTTCAGCCAATTGCTGAACTTCATCTTCACACTCACTCTCACTTCCAAATTCCTCACTTTGTAATGTGAGTTTGGCTTCTTTTGAGTCTTCTCCTCTAGATGTCTCCCCTTCAAGCTCGGTTTCCAAAGGTTCTTCTTTCACCATCTTCTTACCCTACAGAACCAGTCTTTAGGTCTTCCTTTGTACTAGAGGTGACTCCGCTTCTTTGGGTTTATTTTGCTTCTTTGTCTTTGGGCTTGTGACTTCTTCCATCTTTCGTTGTCCTGTTTTCAAGAAGTGATAATCACTGGCTTGCAAGTGTGCCATGTATTGTTGCTCTTCTTCATCCCCTTCCCATCTCAAATCAAGATGAAAATGCAACACCATCCGATGCCTCTCTTCCGCTGTTTGTAGATTCAACATGAAGTAGAAGTGTGCTGCAAAAGGTGCAAAATAATGTGGAGGTAAAGTTGTCTTCCAATTGACCACCATCTGCCTCGTTCGTTGGTGAAAACACTTTGCCCAATTCACCTTCACTCCTACAAACATCTGGTGGAAAAAGACCGCCTGCTGCATGTTCAAGTAAGTCATTTGTTCTAGTTTGAACATGGCCATGATTGCCCACAAGATACTTTGTTTAATTGGGTCCCAATAGGACTCCACCTTGTAACCATCCGTGGTGCATGGAGCAAAGAATGAATTGCAAATGTACGCCGTATCCTCTACAACATCACACTTCCAATAGAAGACGATCCCCGTTGGTTCTCCTTCTCCCTTCCCCAACACTAACCTCCAGTCCGACTCAATCCATCTAGCCGGATTTCCTCTCTTCTCCTTGACCTCAAAACCTTCCGCACAATTACTGGCGGCTATCTCTACCATGACTCCTGGGAAACTGAAATTCTAGTTCCATGCTAAGAGGGTAATACAAAGTCTATTCAAGACCTCAATCCTTGCTACAACATCCAACCTACAAATTGTGAAACTTTGTACTGCCAAAGCATTCTTGACCTTCTTTGCCATGATCTGCTCTCTTGTTCTTTGGCACTGAAAGACTATTCCCTCTCTTGGACAAGACACTCTAACCCCTTCAAGATTTTGGAAAATTGCACTCTCAATTGGCTTCTTGACACGCATTACTGCAGGATGACTACTTAGAGGGACAAGAAATCTACTTGACATATTCAACTTCCCCTTGTGCAATTGCAATTTTATATTGCCCCAAATTGCAGTCATTCTTCAGTCAATTTCAAAATTGACTTCCCTTCTTCTGCGTGTTGATGTTTAGTCACTGTCAAGACATGCTTCTTTTGCCTCTACCATTTCTTGAAGTGTACTTTCTTGCTACGTAGAAAGGTTGTTAGACGGTCTTTGTATTGGCCTTTGCTTCCCAATCCAAAGATGATGATCTTCGAACTTGTTTCTTTGTACTTCCCTTTTGAGTAATTCCGGTCTCTGACCCAAAGTCAACTTCTTTGGACTTCCTCCAAAGACATTCCCGTCCATTCTTTGTTTCACAATTTGGCTCTCTTGCTTACTTCTTCTCCAAATGTTAATAAAACAAAACAAAAAAAATGTGTGCACCACACACTCTCAATTGAATCAACTCAAGTGTCAAAATCCAACTCAGAGTCACTCTCCTCCCTCATTGAGACCTAAGATATAGGGTTGATATTGAGCACAACTCTGAGTAAACCCATTGCGTACTACAATGCTATCTCCTCCAAAATCCCCAAAGAAATCTATCATGACAAAGCAACCAGAAATTGCAACCCGCAACTAGAACCTTTGCAAGTACCCTACCAAGTGCCAACACCACCAAGTGCCAACACCTCCAAGTGCTAACATCACCAACTAAATGTCATCAACTAATGTAACTCTAACTACGACAACTACAATAGGGGAAAAGCCAACCTATAACCTGCCATTATAACACACACTCTCCTGGTCTGCAGGTCATCACTCTAGCCTCACTACCAAGAGCACATCAAAGCACCAATGCTCTAAGTTAAGGGCACCTCACACAAACATGGTGCACAAACAAGAAGTAGAGAATGGAGGAAGTCCAATCACAAGAAGGCTAAACAAAAACCCTCCATTTCATAAATCAACACTTGATTGACTTTGCCACCATTTGGCATTTGACATAATTGGAGTACCTATCTACTTCCTAAGCTACAAGGATCATTAAGAATGAGATCAAAGTTCTTCTTGCCAAAATTTGACATAAGTCTCTAAAAATGGCTGATCACTCTTCACTCAAGCCAAATTAGAAAGATAGGTTTTGTCTAATCTCTAATTCATAGGAATGGGTTCCCAACTTCACCTTCAATTTCACTTTCTAAGCTCAACTTGCACCAAATTGGTCTTGTGTTCACCTCTTGAGCTCAAAATCACAACTATCATTTGAAATCAACTCTCTTTGGCTCAAATTGGCCAACACTTCTGCATACAATCACTCCCAAGGAAGTCAAAACTATGATCAAGGTACCATGATCCACCAAGCTTGGAGATACCACCACCATCTTCAGTTCCTGCACCCAATTCCTCCTTGACTTTCACTTCTCTATTATTATCAGTTCGTCTACATCACTCAGATCACACTCAATTAGAATAGTACTTGATCTATCACTCAATAATCTGCCAGAAATTGGGCATTCATTACAGTCAAGCCCCATCCATTCTAGCTAAGAGACTTTAGGTGACGCTCACCGGTTTTCAATCTACTCTAGCCAGGAACTAGACTACACTCTTGATAGTTATCTGACTCCCTAAACCAATTCTTAACAACTTTACCAACTTGCAGATCCAAAATGACAATGCACCTCTTCATATCTGCCTCTTCCTACCTCAAATCTGGTCCTAATCTGATCCAATGTCTACTTCTACTTTGGCTTCCAAATGCAAGGAAAGTCCCTTCACCTCATGTACTTTGGGTTCTACAACTTCCAACTCTTCTCTCAATTCTAACATATCTTCACTCTAATCTACAATCAATCTCATAGGTAATCTATCTACCTCCTTATCTTGTAACACACTCTTCTCTAATAGCTCAAGTGCCAAATCCAAAGACACTTGGACTCCTATCTCTCTTACTTTGGGTCTAATATGTACAGTATTCCAAAGATCATCTAACTCCAATTTAATCAAACCAAGCCTATTAGAAATATTATTCTCTACATCTAACATCTTCATATCTATCCGAGTTCTAAGACTGATTAACATGGCATTCAAGTCCTTGTCCTTTGCATTCTTATGCCTCATTTCCTACACAAGCAATCATAACTTGTGTAGCCTCATTTCCTCCAATCTCACTTCAGCTTTAGTGGTTTACCTTGCCTTCAATTCCACAATTGCTTCCTCAACCGATTCTGCCAATTGCTTCTTCCATCTCTCCTTCTCCATCATAGCTTTACTTATCTTCAACTCCTCCTCATACTACATTGTGCAATCCTTCAACTTCTTCACACATTGATCAATCTTTGCCTCTTGTGTCTTCACAAGATCTCTCAACCTCCCTTCTTCTTGATGGTGCTTGGTCAATTCTTGTTGCTAGGCTGCTGTCTTTTCTTCTACCTTTTATTGGAATGCGTTGAGCTCTTCTTCCTTATCTTCAACCAATTCCCTACTATTTCTTGCTCCAACTTTACTTTGGCTTGTAACTTCTCTACCTGAAGTCTTTCTTGCGTAACTTCCTTCACTTTCAGCGCCAACTCTCTACCTTGCTTCTCAAACTTCTCTTGCAAATTCTTGTTGATCTTCTTTTGCAATGCTGCATCTACTCATAGTATTTTCTCCTTCTTCTTCTCCTCTTGTCAGACTCTCTTGCAACTTTTGATTCTCAAAATCTAATCTCTCTAGCACTTGCAATACACTCTGCACATTGGGATGTCTGCTTTGCATCTCCTTCTTCTTCTTATTCTCCAACTACACCAATAATGGACATACCACATCTCAAACGTACTCTACTCCCTCACACTTTGCTTCCTCTTCTTCCTTCTCTTCAAGGACTTCATTGATCTTATTCTTCCCTTTTGAGTCTGATGCTTTACTGTGAAGTTGGGATCTTTGTTCTATCAATGGTACATTGTCCTATGAACTTTCTTCATCATCCAAATTGATGATTTGATGCGCCACCTTCAAACTTTCTCCTTTTGGTGCATATTGCCTCGGCTTGGCCACCAATCCTTCTTCTCCTTTGATCACTAGCTCCGCCATAGTCCCTTCTTCTATCTCTTGCTGCTCAATTTCTTGTTGCAAAGAAAGCTCCTTCTCTTGATCTTGCTGCATCTTGGCTTCACCTTCACTCTCCTCATTAGACTCTTCACTCCATAGGGTAAATTCCACTTCTTCTTCCTCCAACCTCTCTGATTGTAGACTCTGCCTTGCCTTCTAATTTGACCTCCGCTTCTGGTACAACCTTCTGGATTTGCTTCCCTTCTCTTTGCCCAATTTTTCTTAATTTTTAGGGCTGCCCTAGGAAGCTCTCCACCTCAAGTCAACTTCTCTTCTTGCTGCTTGACAAGGGCACAACCATCTTTTGATCTTGTCCCGTTTTTGCATAATAGTTGTCATTGCTTCTCAATTGCCAAATGTGTTGTTGCTCCTCATCATCTGCTTCTTGATGCAGATTGGAATTGAAATGTGAGATAACTTTCTTCTTCTTATTGCTACTTAACAAATTCAGGCCAAGGTAGAAGTGCACTGCAAAAGGAACAAAGTAGTGTGGTGGTGTCAAAGTCCTCCAATTTAGCACCATCTGCCTTGTCCGCTGATAGAAACACTTTGCCTTGTTGATTGGCTCTCTTGCAAACATCTTGTGGAAGAACACCGCCTGCTGCTTTGCAACATAGGTAGTGCACTTGGATTTTAACAACACCATCATTGCACCTACAATACTTCTTTATACTTGGTCTCGATAAGTTTCTATCTTGTACCCATTCTTTATGTGCTTTGAGGTGAACAAATTTTTGATCTCTTGGGTTTCTTTTGCAACTTCTCCTTTCCCCAAGAATGTGGCCCCATGCTCTTCTCTACTCTATTTTCTAACACCAGTCTCCAATCTGACTTTGTCCATCGAGCCGGATTGCCTCTCTTGTTGCCGGCCCATCTACACACTTATTGGCTGCAATCTCTACCTTGACTTTATAGTATGACATTTCTCAGTCATTCTTTGAAGGCTTGTCTATTAAGAAATCACACCTTCTGCATGCACTTCTTTTGTCACTATCAATTTCTCCTACTCATGCCTTAGCCATTTTTGTGTGCGGTACAATTCTTGAATTTCCAACCCAAAGGAAATATGTTACTCTATCTTTGCATCGGGTTGATCACCTTGGGGTGAAGTCTCCTTACTTTAGGTTGAACTCTGATTGACCCGATCTGAGTACTTCTTGTATGACACAAAGTCACTTTACTTTGGGTTACAAACCAAAGATACAATTCTTCTCCTTCCAATGCCATTTGGGTTCAATACAACTTTGTCTGTACACTTCTTCTTCCAAATAGAACAAAAACAAAAAAAACAAAAAAATGTGGGTATCACATACCCCCCTCCCTCAAAGATGAGCATCCTTGCAACCACAGACCTCGGGTGCTTTATACAATTTTGGGTTCACGGTCCAATATTTCCAAACTCTCCACCTGTTCACTTGAGTAGCAAATGGTTTGCCTTCCAAATCAGCAAGCTGAATGGAGCCATTATCATAAATGTGGGTCACACAATATGGTCCTATCCATTGCAAGTGCAACTTGCTTGGAAAAATATTTGAAAATTGTCATATAACAAGACCAAATCTTCCTCTTGAACAAACATCGGCTTAATGTGCTTATCATGCCTGACTTTTTGCTGCTCTTGTACTTCCTTTCTGGTTTGCATTGCATCATCTCTTTTCTCTTCCAGCCCCATAAGTTGGTGAATTCAAAGTGCTTGACTTGCCTCCTTTGTCAAACGTTCTTCACACAAAACCCAATAAGTTGCCACTTTAAATTCAACTAGCAGTATAGGATGCAATCCATATGTTAAGAAGTATGGCGCTTGCTTGGTTTTAGTCTTTTATATTGTGCAATATGCCCATAATGTGGTAGGTAACTTTGTATCCCAGCCATAGGCATAATCAACAATCACATTATTAAGTATTTTGTAGAGCAATCCGTTTGCCTTCTCCATTATTCCATTGGCTTTTGGGTTATACTGAGTTGTCTTTCAAGGTTTAATCTGGAAGTACTTGGTTAATACCTTCATCACTGAGTTCAAAAAGTGAGTTGATCCCTGACCAACTCCAAAGGACATCCATATTGGGAGATGATGTTTTGAAAGAAAAATTTTGCAACTATTTTGCATCATCTTGCTGAGTGGCCCTAGCTACAACCATCTTGGTAGCATAGTCAGTGCAAACCAAAATGTACCTTTTCCTTGTGACTCAAGTTACAAGTTGTATTGGACCCACAAAATCAATTCCCTATTTCTCAAATGGAGCCAATGGCAAAATTGGTCTCAAAGGCCACTAGGAAGTAGCTGTTGGTTTCCTTATTCTTTGATAGGCATCACAACTTTGAATGTATGCATGGGTATACTTATACATTGTAGGCCACCAATACCCTGCTAAAAGAATTTTCTTCATGGTATACTTCAAGGCATAGTGTCTTCCTAGCGCATTGAAGTGCAGGGATTTAATAACTCTCCCAACTTTGTATGTCTCCAAGCATCTCTAAAGTTCTTCATCTTCACCCATTTTAAACAATATTTGTGCTTCAATTGGTTTGGTCCCATCTTCCTGAGAAAAACTGCCCTCTGCTCCGGGTCTAGTCCCGTAGGACACTAAAGAGTATGCTGGATAATGATATTCTGATGCATACCTTGTACTTTGCATTGACGTCAAGTGATACAATTCCTCGTCCAAGAATTTGTTGTCAACTTCATATTCTTGGTCTTGAGTTTCTAACCTGGATAGGAAATCCACATTTGAATGTGAAGCTCACTTCCTTACTTGTACAATGTATGTGGATTCTTGTAACAAGAAGATCCATCTAGCAATCCGCCCTAACAAATCTACCTTCTTGACCAGATGTTGTAAAGCATAATGGTCCACATAGAAAAAAAACTCCTATCTTAATAGATAGTGGCAAAATTTCTTGTAGGCATAAAAAATTCCTAAGGATCCTCTTTCAGTTGTAGAATAATTTCTTTCTGAAACTGAAAGTTGTTGGTTGGCATAGTAGATTAAGTAATCTTTCTTCTTTTTGTCCTTTTGACTTCAGACTACTCCAATGGCTATGGACAAAGTGTCCACATACATATGAAAAGGGATATCCCAATTTGGGGCCCTCATAATTGGTGCTTCAACTAGTTTCTTCTTCAATACTTGGAAAGCCTCTTCTTGTCCAAAGGCTACTTGTTCCCACAAGTAGCCTTTGGACTTCTTCAAAAGCTTTGTTAATGGTGCAACCAACACCACATAGTTTGATACAAAGCATTTGTAGTATCTAACATGTCCCAAGAAGGCTCTTAACTCCCAAATGTTCTTCAGAGATTCAAAGTCCAAGATGACTTTCACCTTCTTGACATCCACTTCAATACCTTAGCTTGAATCTCGATGCCCCATAAGAACTTCTTTTGTCATCACGAAGAAACATTTCTTTGGGTGTAATGACAAGCTGGCAAAACAACACCTTTCAAAAGTTTGGTGCATATAATCCAAATGTATTTCTCTTTGGCCAAACATGCAAAAATCATCAATGAAGACCTCCACAAATTTGCATAGAAAATCTTTAAATATTGCATTCATCATCCACTAGAAAGAAGAAGGAGCATTACACAATCTGAAGGGCATTTGATTGTAAGTGTATGTGTCCTAATCAATGGTGAATATGGTCTTATCCTTGTCTTCTTCTCTAATAGATACTTGATTGTACCCTCAAAATCCATTGGGAAAACTATTGCATGGATGACAAGCTACTTGATCCAAGATTGTATCAATACAAGGTAACGGATGATAATTCTTCCTTGTGACTGCATTTAATTTGCAAGAATCTTGGCACACTCAAATCTTTCCAGTCTTCTTCTTTGGAACAATGACATTGGAGGAGACACACTCACTGCTCAAGATTGGAAAGATTATCCTGGCTCCTAAGTACTTGTCAATTTCATCTTTCACCAAGAGTGAGTACTCCGCATTCAGGCAATATTGTCTTTGCCACACCAAAATTGCATCCTCAGCAAGATCAATCTGATGTTCTTTAAATTGGCATGGAATACCTTGCATTTGATCAATAGACCAGGAAAATGCATCTTGATACTTTATGAACAATGCAGTGTATCCTACCAACTCCTCCAAAGTGATTGTCTTTGAAATCTTTAAAATTTTGCCTTCAATCAAGACAACATCTTGACAATCATTGAGGTTAATGACTCCTTCAATGTGACTGACTTGGCTTAACTTGAGTTGAACTATGGTCCTTCCTCCAAGTCGTTTTCACCCAAGGCAATATCATATGGATCTTCATCTTCTACATCCACCTTGTAGCATTCCAAGTAATTAACTTGGAATCATTTGAAGATGAAGATGATGAATCTTTGGATTCATCTTTGTTTTTTGATGAAGTTGTCTCCTTGAGGTGGGGAACCTTTGTCCAACTCACCATCTCCAGCTTTTGGTACTTAGACAAAATGTCCTTGAATCGTAACTTCTATTGGTGCTAATCCACCACAACTTGGGCACGACACAACTAGTCTTCCAATCAATAATGGGTAGCCAGTTTTGATCACTAGCCTCAACACAATGTAATTCAATTCCAAGAGCACCCCTCCAATGATCATCATTATGTTTGACAACATAGCCAAAGGCCGTCTCTTGGTTTGATCTGCAAACTTCAAAATTTGGGGTGTTGGCTCAAATGCATAGTACCCCAATTAATTTGCAGTATCTTTGGTCATGACATTAACACTAGATCCCAATTCAATGGGTATCAATGTTATCATGCACCCTACAATCTCCGCATCAACTTTGGGAGATCCCAGGTCCTCTTTGCTCAATACAATAGATGGCAGGCAGGTCTTTTTTGGACATCATTCTTACTTTCTTGAGGGCCCAACTTAGCTATTTAATGTACAACTTATTGTCATCCCACAAATGCTTGAATGTGACATTCACACTTGATGCCAAATCCGCCATAACATCATATTGCGGTACTCCTCCCAACTTTCCTTTCTTCACCTTTGTCTTTGTATTCAAAGACTCACCTTGTTTGAGTTGGATTTTGGGTCGCTTCAAGATTGTGACTAGAGTACTGGTGGTCTTGACCCGAGGTTCTTTGGGTTTGCCCACATTGGCTTGTATTAGGTCATTTAATTCAGATTTGATGTCCGCCAGAAAAAATAGATGCTTCATCTTAGTATCCTCCTCCAAACTCATCTCTTGAGTCCTTTGTATTGCTTCTTGGATTTCTTTTTGCAAGCTTTAGCTTTAGCTTTGGCTTTTGCAAGAATCTTCTCCTCCTTTGCAGAAATAACTTTTTTTGGGTGCAACCTCTTTGCCTTTCATGAAGACAAGGAAGTACTACTTAGTTCCTTAGGGTCAAACTTCTTCTTGCCTTGTCTCAACTTCCAAAACTTTGAGGTCCGGCCATTCTCCTTCCAAAGCCTGACTCCCCTCTTGAGGTCTCTCTTCCTCAAGTGTTATACACTTTACATTAGTATCCCCTTTTGCCGGAAGCGCTGCACACTTGGCTGGGGTTTGTACATATTTTATAGGCGGCTTTGGGTTGGGTGAATTAGGACATTGGTTGCATGTATGACTCGATCCTTTGCAATTCCCACATAAGAGGACATACCCAATTTGCTATCTTAGCTCCGAATAGTTTGGAGACCAATGTCCCATCGAGCCACAATTGTAACATGCCTCTGGTACAATGATTTTGGCTGCCCATTGTTAGTCTTCATGGAGGAGCATTGGGGTTATATTCCCTTGGTCCATACCTTGGACCTTGGTACAATGTGCTCGTGTAAGGTTGTACTTCTTGAGTTTGGTACACAATCTCTTCTTCCTCCTCTTGATTCCATCATGGAACCCAATCAATTTTTTGCATTGGAAACGTAGCATGAGTATTGCATTCTATGTTTGCATGGCCTCACTTGCCACACGTAGTGCACCATACATTGGATCTGCCAAATGATGGGCGCTTTCTTTGGTCCTTTGCCCCAATCATTTGGATCTTAAAATCCGCATACTCTTTTATAAGAGTAAAGCTTATTATTTGCCTTATTTACACTCTTTGTTAGGGATGCCAATAATTTCTTTCCTCCTCGTCTTCATATTCTTCTCGGCTCTGACTCTTCTTTGGATTTTGAAGAAGAAATTGAAGGTGTGGAGGATTCCTCCAAAGAAGAGGATGTACAGCAAGAAGCTCTTCTTTTGGGCTTCTTGCCTTTCTTCTCTCAATTTCTTTGGTTATTGGAAGAGTGATAGTGAGCCACCTCGTATCAGGTGATATGTTTGAGGACTTTGTCCAAGAGAGTTACTTCCCCTCCCTAGCAAAGATGCAAATCTTTGGTGAAAGTCCTCCAAGGAGCTAGGTAATGGCTTGGGCCTAGGAGTAACCCACCACACCAGATTGCTTTAGGACACAAGTCAAAAAGGCCATGAAACGCTCAGAGTAGTCTCTCAACTCCTCCTTCTTTCCTTTGTCCATATCATTTAAACCACACTTATGTCATAATCAACTTCCCGTAATCATTCCAAGAAATTGTTTCTGATGTCTGCCTAGTTTGTTGGTACGAACCCCTTCTTGGTTATATGAGTATACCAACTCCAAGCTTCTTTTGGAGCAAACTCAAGAAAATCCACAAGCAATCCGTAGAGTCATGTTCCTTGTTGGCAAAGGAAATAAATTTCAATTCTTTGATGAATTCATCAAGGTCTTTGTCTTGTTCTATCCCCTACTTCTGATAGGCATATCGGGTGACAAGTAACAAAGTTATTCTTTGGTTCTAAGGAATCGGCTATGGTAAGATTGAACTTGATGGACTCAAGGAGCTGGCTAGTATTGAAGTCATATTGATAGCCCAAGGGTTCCAATTGGTCAAGTTCAAAGTGGGATCTTTGTCAATAGATTCTTCTCCTCTGATAGTGTCAACTTCAACTAGAAATGGAGTAAGAGGTTCAACACTTTTGGAGTGCTCTTGAGAATTCCCTCAAGCCAACCAAGAAATTATTTGTAAGAGATGTTGGTACTCTTCTTCCGTTAAGATTTGTGCTATCTTTTCACGAATAAATTTCCTTATAAATTTGAATTCCTTTACAACTTTAGGAGAAGTTAGTGTACTAGGTCATAACAAGTATGTCTGCCCGTTGGCATCTTTCTTCTTCTTGGAAGTTGGAGATGCAAAGTATCCTTGCTACTCAAACTTTTCATTTCTTTTGTTTGAGTTCTTGCAAGGCTTCTTGAACTTTGTGAAGAAGTTGAAAATCCAATGCCTCCCATTTGGTTTTGTCAAAAGTGGATTGGATCTTTTGGCGTTCTTCTTCTTCATGGTGCAAAGTTTGTATTTGAACTCTCTCTTCCCATTGTTCTCTCATGTAGATATCCATATTGGTTCAAAGCCCAATTTAATGTTTGGCTTTGTATTCTTCCACTTCTGAGATGTGTATCCCTGGCAGTGGCACCAAAAATCATGTGACAACCCAACAAATATCACTTTTGTGGTAATCACGTAAGTAAAGTTTGTTCCCGCACAAATACAAGTCAGAAATGTTCAAAGACAAAGTCAAACAATAACAAACATGGTTCTTCTTTAATCTCTTGGGTAGAAACCACACACAAGAGAGAGTAACAAGCACTGATCACAGTCTCGGCACAAATTGACACTTCTTAATCACAATTCCATCAAATTCTATCTAAACAAATCTTGATTATGATGATTCAATCCATCCCAAAAAGAGCTTCATCATTGTAAAACAACTTTTCCTTAGAATTGTGTTCCAACCCTCCATTTAAGGCACAACTTCCTTGATCAAAATTACTTCACATCAACTCAGCACTGCACTCATAAATGCAAAATATTATTAACACTACAATTCCTCTCAAATCTACCAAGGCATTACTTTGATTGCACTTCACTTAGGGTCAAACATAGAGAATGAAGATCAAGGTTGCAGAATCCAACATCCAACAAGCACACTGACTTGCACTTTGATTTCCCCACATACTCACAAACAAAATCACAAGATTGATACTCAGAATTAAGCTCAAGCAACAAGCACTGCTTCATAGCACTTTGCTTTATCTATTCTCAAGAATAATGTATACTGAACAACAACACACTACAAAGGCCTCTTTTA
Source organism: Lunularia cruciata (assembly GCA_948567375.1). Classification (NCBI taxonomy): domain Eukaryota; kingdom Viridiplantae; phylum Streptophyta; class Marchantiopsida; order Lunulariales; family Lunulariaceae; genus Lunularia; species Lunularia cruciata. Next base: position 25,008,555 of record OX419762.1, on the reverse strand, counting down.
AATAGACTGCACTCTTGATAGTTATCTAACTCCTTAAACCGATTCCTAACAACTTTACCAACTTGCAGATCCAAAATGACAATGCACCTCTTCATATTTGCCTCTTCCTACCTCAAAACTGGTTCTAATCTAATCCAATGTCTACTTCTACTTTGGCTTCCAAACCCAAGGAAAGTCTTTTCACCTCATTTACTTTGGGTTCTATAGCTTCCAACTCTTCTTCCAATTCTAACATGTCTTCACTCTGATCTACAATCAATCTCATAAGTAATCTATCTACCTCCTTATCTCACATCCCACTCTTCTCTTATAGCTCAAGTGCCAAATCCAAAGACACTTGGACTCCTATCTCTCTTACTTTAGGTCTGATATGTAGAATATTCCAAACATTATCTAACTCCACTTTAATGAAATTGAGCCTGATAGAAATGTTATTCTCTACATCTAAGATTGATTAACAAGTCATTCAAGTCCTTTTCCTTTGCATTCTTATGCCTAGTCTCTTGCACAAGCAATCATAACTTGTGTAGGCTAGTTTCCTCTATTCTTACTTTGGCTTCCGTGTTAACCTCACCCTCAGTTCCACAATCGCTTCTGCAACTGATTTCACCAATTGCTTCTTTTGTCTCTCTTTCCCCATCACAACTTTACTTATCTTCAACTCCTCCTCATACTCTGTTTTGCGATCCTCCAACTCCTTCACATACTAATTAATCTTTGCCTCTAGTGTCTTCACAAGATCTTTGAACCTCCCTTCTTCTTAATGGTACGTGGTCAATTCCCATTGCCAGGCTACTGTCTTTTCTTCTACCTTCTCTTGGAATGCATTGAGCTCTTTTTCAACCAATTCCTTGCTATTTTCTTGCTCCAACTTTACTTTGGCTTGTAACTTCTCTACCCAAATTTTTTCTTGCATAACTTCCTTCACTTTCAGTGCCAACTCTCTACCCTACTTCTCAAACTTCTCCTGCAGGTTCTTGTTGATCTTCTTTTGCAATGTTGCATCTATTGACAATATTTATCTATCTTCTTCTCCTCTGGTCAGACTCTATGTAGTACCCACATTTTTCATTTTGGACAAGTTTTGAAGAAGAAGTACCTTGCTGAAACCAAATGGAGAAGAAATGAGGAGAAACTTGTGTTTTGATCAAGCCTGAGGAAGTTAACTTTGTATTGGAGGAAGAAAGACTCGGATTGGATCAAACCAAAGAAGCTTACTTTGTATTAGAGGAGGAAGAAGAAAAAGGAGGAGGTCAGATGCTAAAGGAGTGTTTTTTCGTATCGGAATGAAGGTTATAGGACAAGATTCTTGCAAGGGCTTTATCTCAATTACAAAAGGTCCAAATCATACGTGCTATATCTCGTTGGAAGCGTCTCAATCAGGGCTTTCCATTACCACCAAAATTGTAGAGTTTGGAGGTCTGTAAAATAAATTACAAGTATTTGAAGTTTTGGGAGTAGATGTACAAAGTAGTTGAATGACTTTGGGTTGAGGTACTTTGGGTTGGTATCTTCGGGAATTTGGACTTCATACTTCAAACTTCAGACTTTGGACTTCAGACTTTGAGTTTACAAGACTTTGGGTCTAAAGACTTTACCTCAAGACAAATATGATTCAACCCGAGGTAATCAGACCTCAGAGTGCAATGAAGGTGACTTCAAGAATCTTGTCACAGACGTAAGAGTAAGTTAGTGTAGGGAAAGAAGATATTTAGGATACCCATGACTTCAATTTGAATTCTGATTGAAGATAAGATAGAATTAGAAGAGAAATAGTAGTAGTTAATGAACCCAAAGTGCAAGATCAAACAATAAATGTCTTTGGGTCAGTTACATGGGTGATTAGGAGAAAGTGGGTTGCAAATTGAAAGCGTAGATAGTGTACCCATGCTTTCAATTACAATTCTTGATGAGGACATAGTAGAATTAGTAAAGGAATTGATAGTAGTGAAACCTGAAGTAGATGAAATAGGAGTGCATGTGTCTTTGGATTTGACATTTGACACTTTAAGGAAGAGTGGGTTGGGAGATAGAGATTTAGAAGGCTTAACTATGACAAGAATTGTAAATCAGAATGAAGAAGTGTTAGAATTAGTGGAAGAATTAGGAGTTGTGAAACCCGAGGATAGAGCAGTAAGTGAAGTTACTTTGGGATTGGAAGCCGAGGAAGAAGTAGACATCGGATCAAAGTAGTAACAATTTAGAGATAAGAAGAGGCAGATATGAAGAGGTGCATTGTCATTTTAGATCTGCAAGTTTGTTAGGAAATGGTATAGTTGTTAGTAATTTTCGTTTGCTTCACTATTTAAGAGTGGCATTTGCAATAAAATGTTGTTTAGGGCTCATTATTTCTAAAAATAAATAAAGCAAACTGCTATGAAGTAGTGCACATTGTTTGAGCTTAATTCCGAGTATCAATGTTGTGATTGTGTTTGTGAGTGTTTGGAGGAGTTCAAAGTGCAAGTCAGTGTGTTTGTTGGATGTTGGATTCTGAAGCCTTGATCTTCATTCTATGTGTTTTATCTTGAGTGAAGTGCAATTGGAGCAATGCCTTGACAGATCTGAGAGAAATTGTAGTGTTGGTAGTATTTTGCATTTGTGAGTGCAGCGCAATATTGATGTGAAGCAATTTCAATAGAGGAAGTTGTGCCTTCAGTGGAGGGGTAGAAGACAATTTTGAGGTGAAGTCATTTTGTAGTGAAGTGCAGTTTTTGGGACAGCCTGAATCATCAAAATCAAGATTGTTTGGAAAGATTTGATGGAGTTGTGATTAAGGGTGACAAATTGTCATGACAAGAATGCAAATCAGTGCTTGTTACTCTCTTTTGGGTGTGGTTTCTACCTGAGAGACTAAAGATGCAACCAAGAAGAACTAAAGTGTTATTGTTTGCTTTGTATATGGACATTTCTGACCGGTATCTCTGTGGGAACACACTTTACTTGCCTGAGTACCGCAAAAGTGATATTTGCTGGGCTGTCACACTCTCCTACAACTTCCAATCTAATCTCTCCATCACCTGAAATACACTAATCTCTCCATCACCTACAATACACTCTACACATTAAGGTGTCTACTTTGCATCTCCTGCTTTTTCTTCTCCATTTGCACCAATAACAAACATACCACATCTCAAAGGTACTCTACTTCCTCACACTCTGCTTCCTCTTTTTCCTTCTCTTTAGGGACTGCATCAATCTTGTTCTTCCCTTCCGAGTCTGATGCTTCACTACAAAGTTGGGATCACATGACCACTTTGGTTTGGGAGTCAAAGTAGATTTTACATCTAGCCTAGGTGGTATATTTCATGTATAGAGTTTGGAGACATTTTTTGTTAGGTTGTGCAATGCAAAAACTTGTTCTTCAACAATCTTTCCTTTGCTAGACTAAGACGTCCTCTTAGTCAAAGTGCTCATCAAGACTTGGAGTGACAAGATCAAGAATGAACAATAGGCAAAATTGCCTCTTGCATACAGACAAGTTGGAAAGGGGTGAAGCCCATTGTGAGCTTAATTGTCGTATGGTAGCCATAATGCACCTACAAGTGTTTTTGTCCTAATTGGTTAGCTTTAAACTCACAATCTTCTTGAGGATGGTAGTAGAATACCATTGATTTGTTTGACTTGACCATTTGCTTGATGTTGATAAGGAATAGAGCACTTTTGTTGATGAAGTGCATGCTATTGTTTGAAACAATGTATAAGGGGATGCCAAGTTTGGAGATGAATCTTTTTGGTAAAAACTGAATGGTGACCGTGGAAACTTTTTTTGATAAAGGACTCAGTGTCAGCTCATTTTGTGATGTAATGGACTGCCATAAGTGATGTAACAATCCTACATTCTATGGGCTATAGAATTGACATGTCCTACAAAATTGATTCCCCATTTCCAAAATGGTTGAGCGGCTAAGATTGGTTGAAGGGGCATGTTGTACTTAGATGTGTTACCATGAGTTGAAAGCATCACACATGCAGGTGTACCTATGGGCATCATGAGAAATAGATGGCCACTTGTAGCCAACAAGGTATGATTTCTATGTGGTTGTCTCACCAAAGAAATGTCCACCACAATTTTTGGTGTGGCATGCTTGCAGTACTACGGGAACCTCTTTTGGCTCTATGCATCTCCAAAGGACCCTTTCTATACCAATTTGGTACAATTCTCCATGAAATATAGTGAAGTGAAGGGTTGACATGTGGAATGATTTGTGTTGGGTTTTGGGTGAATCAAAAGGCACATTCTTTGTAGGGTGGTAATGAAAAATTTAGACCATCCAAGATGATTGAGTAGTTATGTTGTACTACATATAGTATAATTGGAAATCTATAGGATCTATGCTAAGGGAGCACTGTGTGGGAGGGCAGAAAATACAAGTGAGGAAATTTTCTTTGTCATGAGATTTTTGGAGATGGTATTCTACCATAAAGGAGAATTCTTGCAAGAGTAGCATCCAATGGGCTAGTCTATTTGCATGACATGGTTTATTGATGAGATATTTAAGGGCTTCATGGTCTACATGGAACATAAAATTATTACCCATAAGGTAGTGATAAAACTTTTGTACTACAAAGATCATTTTGAGACATTCTTATCCCGTGGTAGAGTAATTTTGTTTGGCCAAGTTGAGTTGCTAGCTTGCACAGTAAACTAGATATTGTCATAGTTTTTCATCATATTGTGCTAAGAATGCAACTGAATAGTGTTTTAACTTAGATAATTGTAGATAGTTTGATAGAGTAGTAGACATGGTGGCAATGCTAAAATTTATCATTGTTATATAGCAACAAATTGAGCACTTTACTTGATTGTTGGAAGAAAGAGACCATCAACAACAAGAGCATGTAGAGAGAGCACCATTTTGAGGAGAAGAAAAAATCCAATTTCCAAAGCCTAAGGTATTTGAAGGCAAGAATCTCTTGGGCACAATGGAGGATTTTGTATTTGATTGTGAATTTTATTTTGAAGCTACAAATTGGGATAGTTTGGAGAAAAGACGTTCTAGAAGTTTTGCAAATTAGTTTTGCAAATCTTCAAGATGAACAAAGACAAATTTTCTTGGCTTCAAGCCAATTGGATGGAGTGGTAAAACTATGGTGGCAGTTTTAAGTGGAGCAAGCTGAACGGTAGTTTGTTGCACCAATATCGACATGGAAAGAATTCAACAACATAATAATTGGGAGATTCCAAGCTATAAATGTTGCATGAGCTATACAAGATGAATTGATAGATTTATTATGTGAAACATCAATCAATTTGAAAACCCCATAATGCAAGTTCTAGATGTACTAGAAGGTGAGGCTTTGGATCAATTTATGAGAGGCTTGAAGTTGTGCACCACACTAGAAGTGACCATGCAAGAGCCCAAACACTTGGAGGAAGCCATGTGGTTGGTTGAGTGCTTTGATTCCTTGGTTGTGACAACTTGGTTGACCTTGACCTTCATAGAACCTACCAATGCACTACACACAAGTGGAGGAGCCAACATAAATGGAGATTGATGTCATCCAATGGAGACCACTTAGCACTATAGAAAGAAAAAGATTACAAAAAAATGGTGATTACTTTTATTGTCACCAAATTGGACATCACATTGTTGAATGTCCACTCAAGAATACATGACATTGACAAATCACCCAAATGGAGTTCATGAAGCATGATGATTGAGGAAATAAAGAATCCCAAAAAGAGAGTTTTAGCCACCTTTTGGGAACTTGATTAGTTCTAATAGGATTGAAGGCTCAACTTGTGCAAGTTTGCTTCACTTGCAAGGTATGACATTTGATTTTGGTTGATTTTGGAAGTTCAAAGAATTGCATGTCCATAAAATTAACAAAGGAATTAGGTTTTCTTATCAAGCCAATAATTGAAAGTAGATTGATGAAAGCAAATGGTAAAAAGTGTTTTTCATTCCATACCTCACATTCTATTATATTCAAGATTTGAGTATTTGGGGTATATGAGGTTTTTATAGTGGCACCTCTACACTATGGTGTCAATCTAGGCATGCCTTGGCTTGAATGTCCTAAGATTCAACTTGATTGGACCCAATGACAAATTGAAGTACAATACCAAGATAAGAATTACCAATTAGGTTGTTTGGCACCTTTGAATAAGACACCTAAGAATAGTCAATCCTTAGATGAGAATTTTATTAGTAAAGCAATCATAGAGCAAAATTTGGAAGAAGATATTCTGATTTTTGTGATGTGGATAAAGATAATTGTTCACAAAGAATTTGATGAGGGCCAAAAGCCTCATCAAGCAATGGTTGATCATATAGTTCAAGAGTTTACATATGTGTTTCCAATGATTTGCCAAAGGGATTACACTCTAATTGTGGCAAACCTTTCAAGATGCATTATCACGATGATGTTAGTCAACATATTATTTTTTATAATTTTGAGCTTCCATAATGCCTCGTGTACTCGTCTTTGACTATGATCCTTGATACATTGGAAAATTTTGGCAAGCACTCTTTTAGCTACTTGGCACCAAGCTTGGTTTGCCCATAGCCTATCATATTGAAACTAATGGACAAATTGAACATGAAAATTGCACCTTGGAGGATATGCTTTGTGCCTTTGTCAACTTTGCCATACCAACTAGGATGAATGTCTTGCAATTGTGGAATTTTTCTATGATAACTCCAGTAGGCAAGCATTGGATTCTCTCTCTTCTTCCTTAATTTTGGCCAAGACCCACTTGTTCCAAATTCCCCACTTGTTCCAAAACAACATGAGTTCTTGCTCCTACTCCATCTCATGTTGTTTATACTTTTACTTTTTGACCACAATATCCCAATCTCTACAACAAGCCAAATCTCATCTCCTTGCTGCTCAAAATTATCCAAAATAATATGTTGACTAACATCATCGTGATCTCACCTTTCAACTTGATGATATGGTCATGCTTCCTTCTAGTAGCCTATCCTTCCCACTTGATACCCAAGTTTGTAAACTTTCTCCTAGTTAAATAGGTCCATTTGATGTCACCTAAATCAATTCTCTTATTTCTTTTTGACTTACCTTGCCTTGCCTTGCCTTATCATACGCAAATCCACCTTGTCTTTCATGTTTCCAAACTGAAACCCTTTGTTCCTAATCCACTTCCTTTTCCTCTTGTGTCCAACTTCCTCCTCTTCCCATCCCTATTAATGATAATGAGGAGAATGAAGTTAATTGTATCCTTGCACTAGGGATCATGCACACTCAAAAACTTGGGTTCTTACTACAAAGATTCTACTACAAAGATTCTTCTCAATCACTGTGGTACCCACATTTTTCTTTCTTCTGTTTTGAAGAAGAAGTGTACAGATAGAGTCGTATTGAACTCAATTGAAATTGAAAGAAGGGGAATTATGTCTTTAGTTTGCAACCCAAAGTAAAGAGACTTCGTGTCAAAACTGAAGTAATCGGATCAGACTTGGCCAGAAAAACCCAAAGTTAGGAAACTTTGTCTTGGGGTGACCAACCCAATGCAAAGATGGTGTGACAACTTTCCTTCAGATTTTTTCAAGCAAGAAAGGACAGGTAAGAAAAATAGCTAAGGCTCAAACGACTAAATCTTGACAATGCCAAGATGAACTCATGCAGAAGGAATAAGTTTTAGTGAAGACTGATGGAAGAATGACCAATCAATGAAGCACTATAAAATTGAAACTTCATTGAGGGGATTTTGAAATGTCATGCAAGTATCCTAAGCCATTGAGTAGTCAACCCAAAGGATTGCCTATAGCAAAGCAAGTTGAGAGTTTAATTTTTAACAGTTCTAAGGGAGTTAGGTTTTCAAGACTAAGAGAGGGTAGAATTATTTTTCAGCTACCTCACATTAGAGATTACAAAATGCCAATGAAGGGTGAGAAGAAGAGTCCATTGCTTGCAGTAAGAAACCCGGTGATTATAAGATTAGACATGATAACTGCAATCAAGGTCTTGAATAGACTTAGTAACACATTTCTGGCATGGAATTGGGTTTTCTAGGGTTCATGGCAAAAGCAGTTGCAAGTGATTGTGAAGAAGGGCCTGAGAATGAGGGGAAGAGAGGAAATCCTACTCGATGGACAGAGTTGGATTGGAGATTGGTGTTGGGAAGAGAGGCCAATGAGAAAATAGGGGCTATGTTTCTTGGGAAAGGAGAGCCTACGGAGGAGACAAATGAAATCCACAATTCATTCACTGCACCGCATACGAAGAATGGGTACAAAGTTGATACCTATTGGACCCGGTCAGGTAAAGCATCATTGGAGCAATAATGGCACTCTTCAAGCCAAATCGCACAATGTATGTAATGAAGCATCAAGGAGTATTCTTTCACTAGATGTTTGCATTAGTGAATTGGGCAAAGTGCTTTCACCAAAGAACATGACATATGGTGTGGTGTTGGAGAGATCAAGATGCTCCTCACTATTTGGTGCTATTTGTTGCCCATTTCTACTTCAAACTAATTTTGATGAAGGAGATTGAGTGAAGGAAGATGGTGTCGCATTTTCATCTAGACTTACAAAAGATTGCAAATAATGAGGAACAATACTATATCCAACACTTCCAAAGTAGTGATGAACACTATATAAGAATGGGGCAGCATATGAAGGTAACATTAAACATCTCAAAGATGAGGAAGCAAAGTTGTCTTGAGGAGAGCTTGTTGCCAATTCAGCCAAAGAAGACAAGGAAGGTGAACCCAAGGCAAGAGGTCTTAATAATCAATGAGTTGTCAAGAGCAAAAGAATTGGAAGGCAAGGCCGAGTACAAGATAGAAGCCACAAGAGACAAAGGAGAACCGGAGTTGACATTGCAAAGCAAAGGCTCAAGCAATGAAAGTGAAGGTGAGGTAGAAGTTCAGCAACAAGGAGAAGATGATGCTGACAATGAAGAGCAAGAGTTCCATGTGGCAATCGCTTGTATGGAAGGAGGAGGAAACTTGTGTCAAGGATTGCCCAATGTGGAGATAGAAGAAACTCTAGAGGACAAGCCAAAGGAAAAGTTTTAGAAGGGTAGAAGATCGGGAAGGAGTGTTCCTACTGCGGGGCAAAAGCCAATAATTTATGACCAGTAGTGGAGAAGGAGGAAAGCTCACATGAAGTGCCTTTGAGAGTAAGAAGGTTGCAACTTTGGAGTAGAGCTCTTGTAGAAGAAGTAAGGAGAGAAGCCTCTGAGAGTTCAGGGGACTTTGATGGGGTAGATTATTTGTTGCAGGTAGTTTGTCCTTTATTGTTGCACTTAAAGAAGAAGAGAGAAGAGTTGAAGAGAGATCACTCACAAGTTAAAGATAAATTTGCAGTATTGCAGTATATGAGTGAGGAAAGTTCAGAGTTGAGAAGGAAGTTAATTCATGGAGAGCAAGAATTAGCAAAACTCAGGACTGAGTAGAGCTGAGGAAGAAAGAGATTAAAAAGTCTGATAAGAGACTTCATGAAGAGAGACAAAGCCATGGCAAAGCAAGAGGAAGAACAAAGAGAGCAGGTTGAGAAGTCTGAGATTTTGAGGGCAGAAGTGCATGACATGTGAGTAGAATTCATTCATTTGAAGGCAATGGCAACAATAATGGAGCAAGAGTTAGAGAGTTTAAAGACAAGGGCAGCTGAGAAAGATAGAGCTTGGTAGAGGAAGTAAAGCTACAAGAAATGGGAAAGAAGAGCAATTGCATGGTTTAATTAGAGGAATGGAGGAACAACTTGGTCAAAGTGTGAAGGAGAAAGAAGCTTTGAAGGCCAAGTTAGAAGACAAAGTAAAGATGTATCGTGAGGAGTTATTAGTAGAGAGCGAGAAGTTGCAGATGCCGAGACAAGAGATAGTCAAAGAAGTAGTGGTGAGGATGAAGGCAATGCTTGGAATGATGTCTAAGTGTCAACTGGAGGAATCAAGACTGCACAAGTTGAAGTTGTTGGTGCAAGAGACGAGGAAGAAGAAAGCAAAGGGTATTGAGTTGAATAAATTATCAATTTGCTTAAGAGATTGAGTAGATAGGAAGATGTTGGAAGCAGGAGACAATGTATGTCTTAGATTAGACTTAGTACATTTTGAGTTAGAGAAATTTTGGAGTAGTGTGAGGAGAGATAAGAAGTCCAAAGTTATAGATGTAGGAGTACAAGTGTATATGGATCTGTTATCTAATGCATTAGAGATAGGTGGGTCAAAAGATAAAGATGCAGATAGATTACCCATGTCTTTAATTGCAGTTCAGCGTGAAGAGGTAGGAGAATTGACAGAAGATTTAGTGATAATAGATAGACTTCAAGATAGAGAAGTTTATGAAGGAACCTTGGGTTCAATAGAAGAAGTAGAGGTTGACATCAGATCAAATTAGTGATAGTCTTGAGATATGAAGAGGCAAATATGAAGAGATACATTGTCATTTTGGATCTACAGGTTGGTAAAGTTGTTGTAGAATGGTATAGTTATTAGTAACTATCAATGCTTTGCCTATTTAAAGGAGGCATTTGATTAAATCTAAGTAAAGCAACAATTTCTTTTGACCCTTTTGCTTTATTTTTGTATAAAGGACTAGATGAATTATTTACAATGACAAAGAGCCTAAATAGCTCCTCGTATTACTAACCAAAGAAACCAAAGAAATTTGAGGCTAAGGAAGTGCAAAGATCTATCAAGATTGCACTTCCTTACATTTGAATTGTACATTGAGGATTCTCTTATCTTGTCTTATCTTCCTTGCTAATTTGAACATACAAATCTATTATTGTGCTAACATATGTTTTGGAGAAGTGTTTTACTCCTTTATGAATGTGACAACCCGGGAAATATCACTTTTGCGGTAATCGGGTAAGTAAAGTTTGTTCCCGCAGAGATACGAGTCAGAATTGGTCAAATACAAAGTCAAACAATAACATGTAGTTCATCTTGGTTGTGTCTTTAATCTCTCAGGTAGAAACCACACCCAGAAGAGAGTAACAAGCACTGACTTGCAGTCTTGTCACGAATTCACACTCCTTAATCACAACTCCATCAAATCTTTCCAAACAATCTTGATTGTGATGATTCAGGCTCTCCCAAAAATGGCACTTCATTGCAAAACAACTTCACCTTAGAATTGTGTTCCACCCCTCTACTGAAGGCACAACTTCCTCGATCAAAATTGCTTCACATCAACTTTGCACTGCACTCACAAATGCAGAATACTACCAACACTACAATTCCTCTCAGATCTGTCAAGGCATTGCTTCAATTACACTTCACTCAGGATCAAACATACAAAATGAAGATCAAGGCTACGGAATCAAACATCCAACAAGCACATTGACTTGCACTTCAAATTTCTTCACACACTCACAAACACAATTGCAAAGCTGATACTTGGAATCAAGCTCAAGCGATGAGCACTGCTTCACAACACTTTGCTTTATCTATTCTCAAAAATAATGAGCACTGAACAACATGAGACTGAAAATGCCACTCTTAAATAGTGAAGCAAACAACGGTTATCTTCCTAATGTACCTCTTCTTAATGAATCTACAAACCTGCCGATCTGAAATGACAATGCACCTCTTCATATCTGCCTATTCAAATCTCAAATCGGTTACTAATCCAATCCAATGTCTACTTCTTCTTCGGCTTTCAAACCCAAACCCAAAGTAATTTTACTTCATGCTACTTTGTCCTCGGGTTTCACAACTTCTAATTCCTCTACCAATTCTACTAATTCTCCACTCTGATCTACGATTCCTATCATAAGTAATCCTTCTAAATCTCTATCTCTCGACCCATTCTTCTCTAAAGTGTCAAATGTCAAATCCAAAGACACTTGCACTCCTATCTCTCTTACTTCAGGTCTAACTACTATCAATTCCTTCGCTGATTCTACTATATCCTCATCAAGAATTGTAACTGAAAGCATGGGTACACTATCTACACCTTTAATTTGCAACCCACTTTCTCCTAATCACTCATGTAACTGACCCAAAGACACTTACTGTCTGACCCTGCACTTTGGGTTTATTCACTACTGCTACTTCTCCTTCAATTCTATCTTATCAGAACTAAAATTGGAGTCAAAGGTATCCTAACTATCTTCTTTCCTTACTCTAACTTCCTCTGATACCTCTAGCAAGATTCCCAAAGTTACCTTCATTGCACTCCAAGGTCCAACTACCCCAGATTTAGTCATCTTTGTCTTGAGGCAAAGTCTCATGACCCGAAGTCCTGTAAACCCGAAGTCTGAAGTTTGAACTCCAAAATCCCATTGACCCGAAGACACCAACCCGAAGAACCTCAACCCGAAGAACCTCAACTCCAAAAACTTCAAATACTTGTAACTTCTTGTACAAACCTCCAAACTCTACGATTTTGGTGGCAATGGAAAGCCCTAAACGAGTCGCTTCTAACGAGATATATGATGCTTGATTTGGATTTGTTTTCATTGAGATATGGCCCCCGCAAGAATCCTGACCTGTAACTTTCATTTCTCTTTCGGGTTTGCCCTCCTTCAACGTATGATCAGAGTTTTTTTCCTTCTCTAACACGAAATAAGCTTCTTTAGGTGTGATCCAGTCCGAGACCTTCTTCCTCTTACACAAAAGTGTAAGAGGTTGCACTCATTTCTTCACAAGTTTGCACTCATTTCTTCTCAATTTGGTTTCAGCAAGGCACTTCTTCTTCAAAACTCATCCAAAATGAAAAATGTGTGTACCACAATGAAGAAACTCTACTTTGTCATCTTTGGCATTGTACTACTACTCCAAACAATGGAAACAATGAAATATGAAGCATGAAACTACAAAGTTACTTTACACAAAGATTAGATGCGGGAAATTAGTTTGCACCCGGATTGTTGAGTTGTGTGAAGAGCTAGGAGAGCTTGCAAAGGAACACGATCATAGGATAAAAGAAGCTGAGACCATCCAGAATGAGAAGGCAATGACTCTACATTTGTAGTTTGGCTTCTCACAAAATAAATTGACAAAGGGTAATTGCCAACTCTAAGTTGCTTACACAGATAAGACCACCACTGCCCAATATTGAATGGATAGCCAAAAGAAGGAGAGAAGATCCTTGCACAATAGATCTAGGACATACAAAAGGGAGAGTTGGATTCTTAACGTTTGACCAAAAATGGTCTAATTGCAAAGAAAACTTGGTACCAAAAAGACCTTCTATACTACAAGGAGAAGAGGAAGGAGGAGCAAGTTGAAGTCAAGGCATAGCAAAGACCTCAAAATGGCATCACCATTCAAAATTGGAATTTGGAGCAAAGGGTCATCCAACTACTCCAATCTATTAGGCAACAAAAGTTGGAAGGACCAATAGAGGTAGAGGATGATGAGCAAACCCTGAGGACAATGATCGAATGGATCAACAAGAGGAGGATCCAAGAAGGATGAGCATGACAGTGACAAGGTGGGTCCCTTGAACAAGGTGCCTAAGAGCAACCTTATATGTAGTAGTTCTCCTATATTAACTTCTTTTAGACCCAATACCTCTAGAGATAATGCAAGCAATCAACAAGGGTCTGGTAGGAGCAAAATCAACCATGGAAAGTGATCAACATCTAGAGAGCAATCCCAAAGATAGTGGACTTAAAGAAGGGAATTTAGTGACCAAAGAGATAGTCACCATTGCTGGTATGGTCCAACCCTATTCCTATAGTACCACGGAGGTCAACACAATGACTTAAGGAGAGCGGGTGATTGATGAGTATAGAGATATGGGAAGTTCAATAGGTGCAACCCATATAGTGGACCTCCTAGAGCCAATTGCAAACAAAGGGTCTCTTAGGACAAGTGGGAAGATATCATGTTGGCCATCATAGAAGAGGAAATGATCAAGAAGAGCCAGTATGTTGATAGGGAAGATACTGTGGGAAGAATACTGCAATGCTCTAAATCAAGGGAGGTAGTTGGATCTTCAAGTAGCCTGCTAGGAAGAAATCAGAGGTTTTCTAGGCAAGACCAAATGACACCCAAAGTGTTAGACTTGGTTTCCTGGTTAGCGGATTGTACGGTGGTAATTTCCAAAGACCTTCCATTCTTCATGAGCACCTCCTAGGCCCCAAAGTTCTTAGGACCCATCAGGCTGGTTTCAAGAATGCAAGATATCCTAGGAGTCAAGCACTATGCTTGGGATGTTGTAGGTCAAGAAATTAAGTAAGGAATGGGTAAAGGGATTACTCTCAAAATATTGAGAGAAACTTGCAATTTTGGAAGTTTGAAAGGAGAGAAGTCACAAACCTTTGGCAAGCCATATCTCAACACCTAAGTGTCCAAACATTGTAGTTTTGGTTTTGTTAGAAGAGCCTTGCCAAAATCTTCCCAAATCTACCTAGATTGCAATCTTTTGAGCTTTGAAGCAAATTTTATGTGATCAAGATTGTAGAGTTTGGAGTTATGGACTCTAAGTTATGGGCATTCTAATTCTATGAATGTCATATTCTCATAATTCACCAAAGCAAATTAGGAAGGCCATATCTTTACACTCAAATCCTCAAATGAAGTGACTTTTTGTTTTACTCAAAGCAAATATCCTATTGTTTTGATTGAAACCTTGAATTTAGAGTTTGAAGATATACCTTCAGGATTATGAGTATTCTAATTCTGTGGTTAAGTGTAATGTTTCAAATTCTTTGGTCTTGAGAGATGTTCATTTAGAAGCTTGCTTCTATACCATTACTCATCCAAATGAGACAATTTTTGATGCTTTAGAACCATTGTTTCAAGAGCTTCTAACTATGTGCTAGATTGCAGATTTTGGACATGTGTATAAGGAACCAAAACCTATTTCCTTTCTTAAAGACTCTAGTAGTGGAGGTTGTAGATTCAAACCATTGTATCTTGGTACTCAATGATCCAAATGGAGTGTTCTTTGTGGCATTAAAACCAACTTTCCAACTCCTATGCACTTTGCTCTCACTTATTAATAAAGAAGAGGTTCTCAAGATACCTCAAATTTTGCAGCCTTTGGTGGTGTTGTGAAATATAGATTTAGAAATTTATATCTTTGCCCTCACATGTCCAAATGAGCTGATTGTTACCTCATTAGAACCAGGTTTTTAGGTGCTCTGCTTGAAACCTTGAGTTAATGCCTAGGCACAATGGAAGAGCTTTAGATGGTGCAGGATATTGCTGATATAGATACAAGATAACAACAATTAGCTAAAATGTATAGGAAGGCTAATGACTTTCATAAAGAGCTTGAAAGCTTCTTTGCTCCTATGTCCCATTGCATGGATCTTCTTTTGGCTGACATGGAATCAGAAAAGTCTGAGGTCATGATTGTGAAAGAGCCTTTGAATCTGGTCACCCAAGATATCTAAGAACTCAAGAAGAGCACAAGTTTGCTTTAAGACTCCGCCAAGGGGATGGTTGATGTTACCAAGAAGGTTGATTCTTTGAAAGCACAAGCTACCAATATTTCTACATAAAGTGGAGGGCTGCAACAGATTTTGGACACATTGGAAGTGAAGATGAAGTCATATGCTTAAGCTACTAAGGTAGCTCAAATCTCTTACTTGCAGGACCATGAGGTTGAGAAGGAGAGCCAACTTGTTAGAAAGAAGAACTTGAGGATTTAAGGCTATAGTGCATGAGTTTATTGTTGATTCTTTGAGAGTCCATGATCCTCTGATTTTGCAAGCATATAGATTGGGACAACAAGGTGCACAACCAAGAAGCATTTTGGTAAGGTTTGGCTCACAAACTCAGAGGGACTCTATGATGGCAAACAAGGCTATACTCAAAGGGAGGTGCATCTAGTTGGACCATGATCTCATCCCTCTCACTTTGTACACGAGGAAGGGATAAATAGCAAAGGTGAAGAGAGCTCAACAAGCAAGTTTTGTTGCCTTCTTGAGAGATAATAGAGCTATGATCACCCAAAGGAAACCATCAACTTTTGCATAGCAATTCCAGACCCTTAGAGTGTTGTGTTGGAATGTTCATGGGCTCACACACATCAAGTACTTGAGTGCTAAGCCTTTGTGAGATAATGCTGATATGATCAATCTTGTGGAGACATGGGAACATGAGGGGAACACCATTCAAAACATTGAAGGACTCATTCTTGTTGGTTCAACTTGGAACAAGCGGAGGCAACATAGAGGAAGTTGCTTTGGAGGTATTTCTACTTATGTCAGATTTGGCCCTGAGTATTCAGTCTCTTTGATAGACCAAGACTCAAGTGTGCAATATCAATGGTTGTAGATTGGAGGAGTTGTTTCACCTTGCATTTTGCTACTTTGCTCCATTGACATCACCAATTTACTCAAGTAAATCTCTCAACACCATGCAACCTTTCCATTCCTTGACAAAGGATGTGTTTGAGTTTCAAAGTAAAGTGTATCACTTGTTCTTGGTAATTTTAATGCTAGGATCCAAGCTTCTCAAATTCCTAAGTTTAGTGACCTTGAGAATAACTCTATTCATATCTTGATGGATGATTCTAAAGCTTGGTCCCATTCTTCTCGAGATCTGATGTGCAATCCCATGAGTAAGCATTTTTTGAGCTTTTGTACCTCTTGAAGTTGGAAGATCCTAAATGGACTCTCTCAATTTTGTGCGATTACAAGAACACATGCTTTGCTTATGGTGGATAAAGCATCATAGGTTACATGCTGATCTCACCTAGTGATATACACTTTGTCTTTGATTTTGCTATTTTTGATCCTCAACCTAAATCTGACCATGCTCTTCTATCCTTTACCATCCTTCTTCCTTGCTCCAATAGAACCATACTACCTATTGAGCATGCCTCTAAAGAGAAAATCCATCTTGATTTTCACAAGAGAGATTTATATCCACAAGCTATTCAAGAGAAGTTGAGTTCTATGGAATGGAGCTTTAATTTCCCATAGCAAAGTGATCAATTCAATGGACTTCTTTAATCTACATCAATTTCATTATCCAAGAGCATCCAATAAGAAGAGACTTAGTCTTCCATGCAATAGGTAGTATGATGAAAATTATACAATGGCAAGGATGCGATATCCACATTTTTCATTTTGGACGAGTTTTAAGGAAGAAGTGCCTTGCTGAAACCAAATTGAAACCAAATGGAGAAGAAATGAGAGGAAATTTGTATTTTGATCAAGTCCGAGGAAGTCTACTTTGTGTCAGATGAAGATGGACTCAACCAGGATTGAAAGAGGGCAGACCTGAAAGAGGAATGGAAGTTACAGGTCAAGATTCTTGCGGGGGCTATATCTCAATGACCACAAGTCCAAATCAAGCATGCTATATCCCGTTAGAAGCATCTCGTTCACGGATTTCCATTGCTACCAAAATTGCAAAGTTTGAAGGTTTGTACAAGAAGTTACAAGCATTTGAATTTCGGGAGTAAATGTACAAAGTAGTTTGGTGTCTTTGGGTCAATGTGACTTTGGACTTTGGACTTCGAGTCTAAAGACTTTGCCTCAAGACAAATATGATTCAACCCAAGGAAGTTGGACCTCAGAGTGTAGTGAAGGTGACTTTGGGAGTTTTGCTAGAGGGATCAAAGGAAGTTAGAGTAGGGAAAGAAGATAGTTAGGATACCCATGATTTCAATTTTAGTTCTTATTGAAGATGGAACATGAATTGAAGGAGAAGTAGTAGTAGTGAATAAACTTGAAGTGCAAGATCAGATTGTAAGTGTCTTTGGTTCAGTTACATGAGTGATTAGGGGAATGTGGGTTACAAATTGAAGGTGTAGATAGTGTACCCATGCTTTCAATTACAATTCTTGATGATGACATAGTAGAATTAGTAAAGGAATTGATAGTAGTAAAACCTGAAGTAGATGAAGTAGGAGTGCAGATGTCTTTGGAGTTACCATTGGAGACTTTAGAGAAGAATGGGTCGAGAGATAAGGAGTTAGATAGATTACCTACTAGTGGAATTGCAGATCATGAAAGAGAACCGTTAGATTTGGTAGAGGAATTAGTAGTTGTGAAACCCGAGGATAGAGTAGTAGAGAGTGAAGTTACTTCGGGTTCGGGTTGAAAGCCAAGGAAGAAGTAGACATCGGATCGGATTAGTAATAGTTTTTGAGATTTGAAGAGGCAGATATGAAGAGGTGCATTGTCATTTTGTATCTGCAGGTTTGTAGAGTTGTTAGGAAGAGGTACATTAAGAAGATAACTATCGATTGCTTCACTATTTAAGAGTAGTTCTCCGTGACAGAGTAGTTCTTCTCTGCTGAAACCATCTGCCAACTAGCATAAGCTATTGGATGATCATGCCCATCTTGGTCTAATTCACTAAGAGTGCATCCTATAGCTACATTAAAAGCATCAGTGTAGAGGATGAAAGGCTTACTCCAATCAGGTTTAGCAAGAATTGGAGCTACAACAAAGGATTGCTTGAGCTTCTCAAAAGCTTTGAGAGCCTCCTTGTCCTCCAAAATCACCATGTAATCTACACCCTTCTTCATGTAGATGGTCAATGCATAAGCCTTCTTGTAAAATGAGAAGATGAACCTCCTATAGTATCCAACCATCCCCAAGAATTGGCGTAACTTTGTCAAGCTTGAAGGGAATGGAAGGTCTGAGATTTTCCTCACCTTCTCAGGATCAACTGCTATTCTATCCTTGGAGATGATGTGCCCCAAAAGTAGACCTTCTTCACATCCAAAAATGCACTTCTCTGGGTTGAGTGATGCATTTGCCTCATCCAAGCATTGCAAGACTTTGATTAGGTGCTCAAAGTGCTCCTCCTTGCTTCCATAGACACAAAAGTCATCAATAAAGTCTCTCACAAATTTCCCAATGAAAGGTTCAAATACCTTGTTCATGAACCGTTGGAATGTGGCTGGAGCATTGCAAAGCCCAAAAGGCATGACCTTGAAAGCGTAAGTTCCCCAAGGTGTGGTGAATGTGGTGAGTTGTTGATGCTTTGGTGCAATCTTGATTTGGTTATATGCACTATAACCATCTCCAAAACTATACCTCTCATGACCTACAACCTCCTCCAAGATCTCATCAATGAATGGCAATGGATAGTAGTCCTTCTTGGTAACAACATTGAACTTCTTGTAATCCACACATACCCGAAGCTTGCCATTCTTTTTTTTCTTCACAATGACAATTGTAGACACCCATTCTGAAATCTCTACCTCAAAGATAAATCCAGCCTCCTTGAGCTTATCAATCTCCTCCTTCACAACCAAAGATATTGGTGGGCTAATGCGACATTGCTTTTGGCGGATTGGTCTTGCATGTGACTCCACCTCTATCTTGTGCTCCTCCAAGGTGACTTCCTTCAAATCCTTGTAACTAAAAGTGAACACATGGATGAACTTGCAGAAAATCTCCTCAAATCTCACCTTCTCCTCCTTGGTAACATTTGGGCCATACTTGAGGGTAGCTAACCTTCTCTCTTTACCTTCTCAAGTGTCAATGGTGATTTGTCTGGGTCCTTCAAAACCTCTAGCTTAGGTGCAAAATCCATAGCACACAAAGGATACACATCTAAATCAGATTCAGATTCATCCTCCTCCATGGAAGTCTCCTCTTCCATGCTTGTGTCCACACCTGAAGCTCCTTCTTCAAAATCTGATTCCTAATAACCAGAAGATGGTGTATCTGAATGTGAAGTGTTGGTGGTGTTAGTCACAGGAACTGTGACTCTATGGTTTGTTGGCCCAATCCTCAAGTACCCTTTGTGCCATCGATCAGTTGTGCGTGCTGCTCTCAACCATAGCCTCCCAAGAAGTAAGTCATAGCTTGAATCCTTCAAGACTTGGAAAGTCATGAGATTTTGAACTCCCATAATTGAAACTACCACTTTATCCATCACTCCTATTGGTTGAACTTGTTGCTTATTTGCCATGTTCACCACAAATGTTGAAGGTCTTGAGGATATCATACCCAACTTCTTCATCAACCTTTCTGACATGGCATTTATTGCTGATCCTCCATCAACCAATGCATCCTTGATGTTGTGACCATTCACTCTCACGTCAATCTTAGAGGCATATTCACAAGTCTCCCATGGTGATGGCTTGGCATCCACCACCCCCATTGATACTAGAACTTTTGCCTTCTTCTTCCTCTTGCTCCTTGTAGAAGTCAAACCACCTCTTAGCTCCTTTTTCAAGGTAGGGTTCAAAACAATCAATTGGCCCACTGTGATGTTAGCCTTGTGACTACCAACATCCTCAAACACATTGTAGTTCCATTGTTGCTTTGAAATCAAGAAATCCTCCATCTCCAACTTCTTCCTTGGAGTCTTTGTTGTTGATGGTGTTGAGGTGCAAGTGCTCCTAGTAGACATAGGAGTATCCTTGCTTGGAGTAAATCCTTGAGAAGAGTGAACATCCTCTGCAAAATGAGCTCTCTTCTTCTCTTGTGCCAAAAGCTCCAAATTAAGACTCTTGGAGTTTGAGCACTCTCCCTTCTCATACTTGCTCTCCACCACATCTATGGATGCTATCCCCTTACCTTTGTTTGGATTAGGAGCCACTTGGGTTTCACTACCACCCTCTTTCCCTCTATTGGCTCCCTCATAACCCTTCCTCCATGGTAAGTGGAATTTGGGCAATTCCTTTGGATATGGCCTCTTCCTCCACAACCAAAACAATTTCTATCATTGAAATTGTTGGCTGGTTGAACTCCTCTATATGGATAGTTTCCATAACTCTTAGGCCCTCTCCCTACATTTTGATCCACCTCTCTCTTCTCCCATAGTTGCACCACATTGATCTTGAGATCCGCAAGTTGTTCTATGATGGTTTGAAGTGGATCCTTTGGTGGAGTTGCAAGAATTAGAGAAACTACTACTTGTGGTGCAACCCTTGTCACCAAAGTATCAGAAGTTCCACCATACTTGTAGCTTTGAGGAGGATGCACAACCTCCTTCACCACCAAATCACTCTCATCCCCTTCCAAACTCTCCTCCATACAAATTGTGATCTTGATAGCGTCAACCTTGGAAGAAGGTTTCTCATATCTCACCTTGCTTAATTTGTGGTCTCAACCCTCCCACAAAATTCTTGGTGAGCATGGCCCCTATGCCAATCATTGTAGTCTCCACATCATCCCCACCCTTCCTCAACACTATGCAAAATCTGGACTCTAACTTTTCCACTCTTTCCACATAGATTCTCACTTTCTCTCCATCTCCTTGCTTGAGAAATGTAACCTCACTCATCAATATCTCATAACTCTCATCAGGAAGAAAGTTCTCAATGAGTGTTGAAGCCAAAGTCTCCCAAGACTCCTCTTCCTCATCTCTCCTCTCTCTCTTTTGGTATTCTGACTCATACCATGTAAGTACTGCATCCTCAAAGAAATCTGGTAATAATGAGGCCCACTCATTCTTCCTCCTCTCATTGTTTCCTATGCAAGCTCTCTTGAAGTCTCTCACAAAGGCCTCCACATCTTCTCCATCCTTGCCAAAGAAAACCGGAAGTTTCCCCATCTTAACCTCTCACTATCTTTTTGTTCTCTCAAAATTTATTTTTTTCCTCTTTTCTTTTCTCTCACTCTATAACTGATAGAGTATATACATGACTAACACAATTTGAGAGTAATCCACCCTAGGGAACACAAAAGGTTCAGGTTGCTCCAAGATTTCTATAGCAACATCAAATCGTAGAGTGCATATTAATCGAACCCTCATGGATAGTTTATCCATAAGTTGAAAGATTATCTTCATCACTAATCTTGAGAACTAGCTGATGAAAGGTCGTAGTATTTCTGTAGCTGTACTAAGACTCTCTCCAAGATCTTCACCAAAGTCTCCAAAAGTGATTTTACTCCACTACACTCATGTCCTTTTGGAAGTCCTTCCACTCCACAAACCTCACACAACTCCCTTGGTCTTAGATCTTCTCCCTCCCAATCTTGGTGAAGAAGGTCCAACATGCAAACCCAAGTCAAGTAAGCCTCTCCTTTCCCTCAATCTCTTGCTCTCAAAGGTCAATGGACATGAACTTGCCTTATGTCCCTTCTCTCCACACAGAAAGCACTTGGACTCACTCTTTCCTCCAAGTGGTGTAGGTTTTTGGATCCTCTCGACACTCTCTTCAAATTCTATTGTAAAATCTCTTTTCCTCAAATCCACCCCTACAATCACCTCAAACCCTTGAAGAACCTTGCATAATCTCAATTTCCACTCTTGACGACACTCCATGTTCCCAAGATGAATCTAAACACTCAAACATGCTTTTTGTTGATCTCAAACTCCTCATGCATGAGATCTCCACTGTGCAGAATTGACCCTTTCTCACAATGTCACTCAAATCTCCCAACCAGTACATCACAGTCCTTTGAAATTTCCCACACTTGATTACAACTCTAGGGAGTCCCTCCCTGCAAAATTTCAGATCTTTTCATTGAGCCATTTTGCCTAGACACCTTTCTATTCAGCACACATATTTCAGATTTGGTCTGAAAACCACCCCCTTCACTTCAAAAACTCATAACTCCCTGTGCAAGATTGATCTCTCTCTAATTTTTATGATAGCAGGTAGAATACAATGCACTGAATTTTCTTGGAATTTTTCAGTACAATTCACTAGAAATTAAAGAAATGGCAGACTCTGTAAAATTTTCCAGAGAGCATGCAGTTGCACTAGCACTTTACCCTATCAACTTTCAAAAATTCTAGCCCAATGTGCATAGTAGCTCTTACAATAATGTTAAGTGTGCTAACTGAAAGATAACCTAAGCTATCATGTTTAGAAATTTCAAGTCCAGATCTCAAACTTGAGATTTTACCCAAAATCATCTTAATCCCCAAAATCTGCAATCCACCTCACGCAATCTCTCCAATTCCTCTCATGTGCACAAGATGTACAAAATCACCTCAAAGACATCATAATGAACTACAGTGTGTACAAATGGATCTTGGTTGGTCGGTTCTCTAACATAAGTTCAGCCCTCTCCTCTCCTAATGTTCTCTCCAAGTGAGCTCTCATAGCCTCCTTCTGCCTAACGTAGAATTGAACGCGGAACATTGTCTTGCCTTCTAGAGAGGTCCCGACAACGGAACCAAAAATGTGAGCCAGCCTGTCTCTCACTCAGGATGAACCTCTAATGGCTATTATGGTAGTGCACCATGGACTAAGAAGGCAAGGAACCCGAACTCCATCATACTCCTCCAAGGCTAACACTCCAAGACTCAAGACATTGCTCACTAGAAAACTCAATGAGAGAGAGATAGTTGCAAATGAAAGGATGATGAGTACCTTCTCACCCCCTATTTATATACTTGTGAAATAGTTACGTACTAAAGTTACTAATTACCATAGTAACTCAAGTTACTAGACTAAAAGTCAAGTAAAGTCAAAAAGTAGAAAGGAATATCCATTCACATGGGCATATTCCACTAAGCATGTGGTCTTATCTGGACCCAACCACTAAGTCAAGGATTCTTTCACATGGGCTATCCTTGGACTAAAGAAGAATCCAAAACAAAAAGGCTTGCGAGCCCAAGAGTTCTCAACTCTTTCCTCGAAGCCAAACACCTAGGAATAATACCAAGTCAACACACTAAAATCTAAAATAGTGGTGCTCATCTTTTCTACTTCCTCTAAAGTAAGGTCCTCTCTATCTTAGCTATGACCAACTTTAGCTAACCATGACTAATATAGAACCATCCTTTATCTCTATATAAATAATATCTCTTAAGTACTTGTAATACCAAGCTAAATATCACAATACCACACACATGCACAAATGGGTGTTACAGTTTAGTGCTCATTATTTTTGAGAATAGATAAAGCAAAGTATTGTGAAGCAGTGCTCATTGCTTGAGCTTGATTCTGACTATCAACATTATGCTTGTGTTTGTGAGTGTGTGGAGAATTTCAAAGTGCAAGTCAAAGTGTTTGTTGGATGTTAGATTCCACAGCCTTGATCTTCATTCTGTATGTTTGATCTTGAGTGAAATGTAATCAAAGCAATGCCTTGACAGATTTGAGAGGAATTGTAGTGTTGGTAGTATTCTACATTTGTGAGTGCAGTGCAAAGTTGATATGAAGCAATTTCAATCGAGGAAGTTATGCCTTCAGTGGAAGGGTGGAACAAAATTCTGAGGCAAAGTCATTTTGCATTGAAGTGTCATTTTTGAGAGAGCCTGAATCATCACAATCAAGATTTTTTGGAAAGATTTGATGGAGTTGTGATTAAGAAGTGTGAATTTGTGACAAGACTACGAGTCAATGCTTGTTACTCTCTTCTAGGTGGTTTTTCTACCTGAGAGATTAAAGACGCAACCAAGAAGAACTACATTGTTACTGTTTGACTTTGTATTTGACCAATTCTGAATTGTATCTATGCGGGAATGAACTTTACTTACCTGATTACTGCAAAAGTGATATTTGTCGGGTTGTCACTATAGGATCAAAGCTATAGATAGATCTCTTGATCAGATTGTATAGAAACTTGCTTTTGTCTTTTATAGAAAGTTGGTGAGGTGTAAGAAGAGAGCATTTTTTAGATTAAGGGGGCTGAGCTGAGCATTGAACTGAGGAGCAATGCCAAGGCTTTTTGCAAGAAGGTTGTTGTTAGATCTTCATCCTCATTACAAGACTTGAAGGAGCTTTGTAACTATGTCAAGGATATATATTTATCCCTGATGCTCCAAGCATGGCACCTAGCCTTAGATCTCCTTTCACTATCTCTAAGTTGATGTCAAGTACCAGCTCAAGAAGTTGGCCAATGGTAAGGCTGAAGATCTTGATGGAGTTTGTTTTGAACTTTTGAAATGGAGCAACAATCATTTGATTTTAGTACTCACTTCTCTCTTGAATGAAGCAATCAGGTGTGGCTTCCTTGATAGATGGTGTTTGAAGAAGGTAGTTCTTATTCACAAGTCTGGCCAGCAAAATGTTGTCACCAATTACCATACCATACTAGTTGGAAGTACCTTTTCCAAGTCATATGGTCAAATTTTGAAGTCTAGATTGAGTACTTGGGCTGAAAGTACAAAATCCGAGCTAAGTGCCAAGTTGGTTTCAAATCAGGCTTTTGTACTTTGGACCATCTACTAGTACTCCATTGTGACAACCCGGCAAATATCACTTTTGCAGTAATCGGGTAAGTAAAGTTCATTCCCGTAGAGATACTATCCAGAATTGGTCAAATACAAAGTCAAAAGTCACAATTGCAATTCTTCTTGATTTCTTCTTTAATCCCTTAGGTAGAAACTACACCCAAAAGAGAGTAACAAGCTCATAATCTTGTCAACTTGTCACGAATACACACACATAATCACAACATAGCAAATTCTGTCCAAACAACTCTTGATTGTGATGATTCAAATTCTCCCAAAGACGGCACTTCACTACGAAGATCAATTTCACCTCAGAATTGTGTTCCACCCCTCCACTGAAGGTACAACTTCCTCGATTGAAATTGCTTCACATCAACTTCGTGCTACACTCACAAATGCAGAATACTACCAACACTACAATTCCTCTCAAATCTGTCAAGGCATTGCTCCGATGCACTTCACTCAGGATCAAACACACAGAATGAAGATCAAGGCTGCAAAATCCAACATCTACAGACACACTGACTTGCTCTTCGGAATTCTCCACACACTCACAACTACAAACACAAAATTGACAATTGGAATTAAGCTTAAGCGACGAGTACTGAGAGCAGCACTTCACTTTATCTATTTTCAGAAATTTGAATACTGAACAACATCGTACTGCAAATGCTCCACTTAAATACTGAAGCAAACGGCGGACTTGCCTACCTAAACACCGCTTCCTAACATCTCTTCTTACTTGCAGATTCTAAGTGACAATCTATCTCTTCATATCTACCTCTCCCTATCTCAAAATTGACATTTATCCCAATCCAATGTCTACCTCATCATCGCTTCCAAAACCGATGATCTTCCTACTATTTCTCCTTCTTTGGCTATGGCTAATTCCACCAAGTCCTTCACTACTTCTACTACTTCTACACTACAATCTACAATTGAACTCATGGGTAATCCATCTACATCCTTATCTCTTGACCCATTCTTCTCTAATGTGTCAATCATCAAGTCCGATGACACTTGAATTTCTACATCTGCGACATCGGGTTTCTTTTCCACTGTCACACTATTCCGAATCTTCTCTAATTCTGAATTGACTAGATCTAGTCTAAGACTAACATTGTTCTCTACATCTAACATTTTCCTATCTATGTGTTCCCTCAATCAAATCAATAAGGTGTTCATGTCCACATCCTTGGCCTTTCTCTTTCGAGTTTCCTGCACAAGTAACTTCAACTCATGTAGGTGAGCTTCCTCCAATCTCCCTTCAGCCTTCGTGCTAAGATTGCTCTTAACTTTCCTGCAACTTCCCCTACTGACTCCAATGCATATCCTCGAGAATGCTCTACCTTCAACTCCTTACGATACATCTTCAACTCGTCTTCGTATTCTGCAGCGAGTATCTTCTTCTCCTCTGCATACTGCACGCTCTGCTATTCCGCGCTCCTGAAAAGTTCTCGCAATCGTTCTTCTTCTTCTTGCCTGGCTGCCAACTCCTTCTGCCATGCTTGATCTTTTGCTGCTGCACTTTTCTTTAAACTGTCCAACTCCTGCTCCATTATGATGGTCATCGCCTTCAAATGAAAGTTCTCGATGCGCACATCACTCACTTCTTCCTTCATCTTGTTGAGCCACATTGCCTGTTCTGTGATTTCTTTGGCTCGCTTCTGCAGTTCCTTTGCTTTTTCTTTGCAGCTCTCTTGTAACATCTTGAAAGTCTTCTTCTTCAAGACCTCCTCCCTCCAAAGTTCTTCAATTTCTTCATTTCTTCGGACTTGTTGCTCCTATAACCCCTTCACTTCACTCAACAATTGCTTCACCACCTGCAACTCATTCATCCCCTTCCTGCGATCTTGGGGAATTACTCT
This sequence comes from Lunularia cruciata, assembly GCA_948567375.1. Lineage (NCBI taxonomy): Eukaryota > Viridiplantae > Streptophyta > Marchantiopsida > Lunulariales > Lunulariaceae > Lunularia > Lunularia cruciata. The sequence continues at coordinate 24,981,769 of OX419762.1, read as the reverse complement.
CCAATACTCCTTCAACAGCTCCAGCAATGGTGTGACCACCTTCGTCAAATATAATATCCCGCCAAAGTCTTCTTCCTCTTCATTGCCATCTTCATCTTGAGTCTTCACCTCCGTCATTTGCTCCTTCATCCGAAGTTGCGATCTTTGTATCTTCATTGTTTCGGCACTTTCTTTGTCTTGGCCTCTTGAACTCGGCCCCGCGGGATTCTCCTCTTTCTCTTCTGGTCTTGGCTTATTCACCACCATTGCTTGATATGCCTCACTTACTACTACCGATTGCTGGACCTCTAGCTCCCCATTGCTATTGCTCCCAGACTCCTGACTTTTTAATGTGAGCTCCTCTTCTTCCGATTCCTCCTCTTGCGACTCTGTCTCTTCTCCAGACTCCGATCCCAATGATGCCTCTTTTACAATCTTCGTAGTCTTTAACATCAGCCACCGAGTCTTCCTTTGCGTGGGAGGCAACTTTGCTTCTTTGGGTTTGCCATGTTTCTTTGTCTTCAGACTAGTAATTTCTTTGACCTTCCACTGTCTGGTCTTCGAGAAATATTCATTGTTTGCTTGAAGATGCAGCATATACTGGCGCTTTTCCTCGTCCGCTTCCTATCATAAATTGGGATGCATGTGAGACACCATACAATGACGCTCGTCTTTGGTCAGCAAGTTTAGTCCAAAGTAGAAGTGGGCTGCAAACAGTGCAAAATAATGTGGTGACAAGCCCGTTCGCCAATTAACCACCATCTGCCTCATTTGGTGGTGAAAGCACTTCGCCCAATTCACTGGAACTCCTGCAAACATTTGATGGAAGAAGACAACTTGCTGCATGTTCACGTAGGTGGTTTGTTCTGGCTTGAACATGGCCATCATCGCCCTCACAATACTTCTTTGGATTGGATCCCAATAGGACTCTACCTTGTAGCCATTTGTAGTTCTCAAAGCAAAAAATGAATTGCAGATCTCTGCCGTCTCCTCTGCAGCATCACACTTCCGATAGAAGGTGATCCCCGTCGGTTCTCTTGCTTCTCTCCCCATACTAACTTCCAATCCGACTCAATCCATTGAGCCGGATTGCCTCTCTTCCCTTCCACCTCGGGACCCTCCTCACAATTACTAGTAGCAATCTCTGCCATCACTCCTAGGAAACTGAACTTCCAGTTCCATGCTAAAAAGGTAATACAAAGTCTAATCAAGACTCAATTCTAGCTACTACATCTACTCTTCGGATTGCAAAACCTTGCACCGCCAATGCATTGGCCACCTTCTTCGCCATGATCTGTTCTCTCATTCTCCTATGTTGGAAGATGAGACCCTCTCCTGGACGAGACACTCTAACTCCCTCAGGGTTTCGGAAAATCTCACTCTCGATGGGCTTCCAGGCATGCATTACTGTAGGACAACTACTCAAAGGAATTGGAAATTTACTCGGAACATTCAAATTTTCCCTACATAGTCACTATTTTATATTTCCCCGAATTGCAATCATTCTTCAGTCGATTTCAACTTTGAATTGCTCTCTTCTGCATGCAACTCCCGGTCACTGTCAAGACATGCTTCTTCTGCCGCCGCTGTTTCTTGAAATGTACTTTCTTGCCACATACCAAGGTTGTTAAACGGAATTCGTCTCTCCTGCGTCTTCCAACCCAAAGACAGTGATCTTTGGACTTTTTCCGGTGTACTCCTCTTCCGAGTACCTCTATCATCAGATCCGATGTCATCTTCTTTGGTTTTCCTCCAAAGTTAGTTTTGTCCATTCTTCGTTTGCAATTCAACTTTCAGTGCTTGCTTCTTCTCTTAAACACGACTAAACATAGAAAAAAAAAATGTGGGTACCACATATCTTTTGTGGTGGAAATCCAAGGGTGTTGGAAGAGCTATCTATGTTGCATTTATTGATTTCAAGGCCTTTGATAAGGTGCTCATGAAATCTTTAAGTGAGAGACTCATTAAAGTTGGTGTTTCACCATATCTGGTTGGTGCTATCTCTAAACTCTATGAGAAGGTGGTTGTGAGACTCTTAATTTTGAGCTCTCAAGATGTCTTAAGCACAATGGGAGTGATTCAAGGCTACTTGGTCTATGCATGTTCTTTAACACCCATTTGTGCACATGTGTAGTATTGTGATATTTAGCTTGGTATTACAAGTACTTGAGAGATATTATTTATATAGATAAAGGATGGTTCTACATTAGTCTTGATTAACTAAAGTTGGTCATAGCTAAGATAGAAAGGACCTTAATTTAGAAGAAGTGGAAAAGATGAGCACCATTATTTTGGATTCTAGTGTGTTGACTTGGTATTATTCCTAGGTATTTGGCTATGACTAACTTTAGCTAATCATGACTTATGTAGAACAATCTTTTATCTATGTATAAATAATATCTCTCAAGTATTTTTTAATACTAAGCTAAATATCATAATACCACACACATGCACAAATGAGTGTTACAGGTCATCACATCTAGCATTACCAAGGAGAAATACATAGCACTCCTAGAAGGAAATAACCTAAGCGCAACGCCCACACAACAATCCAAACCCATTGGACATACAAACAGGCATACAAGCACAAAGAGGATCCAATCACAAGAATATAGCAACAACTCTTTGTGTTTTTTGTCGGAAAAGAGATTCAAAGTCTTTTTCCTCTATCATCAAGCTCATTTCAACATGTGCTCCAAGCCTCCTCCAATCTGAACTTCAGATCTCAACAATTTTCTACTCCAAGTGGAGAATTCCTATGTATTCTTGATGGGGAAACCTCTATGCAGCTCATATAACCATAAATTTTTCTATATAGTTTGAATTCAAGAGTTCTATAATTCAATGGAAAGCCTATGAGATAATATTTCGATCTATATAAAATAGGCCTCAACCAGATCACTGCAGCTCCCTTGACAAGCTCTCAAAGTTGGCCAAATGTCTCACAACTTTCACCCTAATTTGGAAATCCCTATTTTAGGGTTTGCCCCTAGTTCTTGCCAACTTTCCCCTAATTTCTAATTCAGATGTACACATGATCCTCATAAAACACTACAAAAATCTGAACTTTCAATCATAGTCACAAAAGTGAGAGAATTGACATTCAATTATGATTGAAGAAAGAAATGCTCCTTTGAGCTTATTATAGTCTTTTTAGTAAAACTTGTTGCATTAGATCTCACTCTCTATGAATTCAAAGCCAACTAAATTTTCTATAGTAGTTTTTTGTGCTCTTTTTTAACACTTTGAAAAGTTTGATGGCCTAATCCAACCCCAATCTCTAGATATGGATCAATTCCTGAGCTAGACTTGTGAGCTATGCAGACCCAAGTATACTTGATCCAAGACCTTGAATTCTATATTTGAAGAATTGACATGAAACCTTCACACAAAGATGCAAACCCTAATTAACAACAAGATTAGAAATTTTCATAAGGTTTCTCAAACCACAACTTGGGGAGTGACCAAAACTCCAAACCTGATCACTAGCTCTTCTCCATCACCTTACATCTCAAGAGCTTCAACTTCAAGCAACCAGATCTGATTTGAGATTGATCCAAAACTGAAATTTCTTGTGCTCAATATTGTAAGCACTTTTTCTACTCCCAATTGCACTGATAGACAGTGAAAATGTCTCAAGAAGCTCTCTCAATTGCCTACTTGTGCTCTTGGGTATGAATTTTAACCCCCCTTAATTCATTCAATCATATCCCTCCCAAAATTAGCTCAAATCATGTGATTTCTATCTCTAGATTGTACCTTGTCATCTCTCCTTTTCAACCATGGTCTTTACTCCTTGAATGGCCTCCTTGAACTCCATTGAAAGTTAAAAAACTCTAGACTCCTCTCTTGGGACTCAATCTCTTGCACACTTGTCCTTTAGTCTTTTTACTTGTTGACAAATGGACCCCAAAACTCCACCTTGAAGCTTATGAGCAAAAATTTAGGCATTCCCTAACTATAGAAGCACATATATTGTCAAGTCCTAGACATATTCATTAGTAAGCACCGGAAGGATAATAGGATCCGAGTTTCATGGGGATCACAGACAATAGGATCATAGACTCCATAAAATCCGCCCCAAAATGTGTCACCAACCAATCCCATAAGCCATCACAATGCAAAATCTGAAGCCTGATGAGAAAAGGATTTGGGAGTGGCAGATTGGGAGTATGGGATATCTCATGCTCAGACACTTCCTCTAATGTTCTACCACTAGCGCACTATTACAACTCTCATTCCCAACATCCTCCTCCTCCTCGAGACTCTTCAACTAAAACACCCCTCTGTCTCTCCACTTGCCCTCATCTATATTCATCAAAGCCCTCAAACATGATAAGATTGTAACCCATGTGGCCAATCACATACATGTACATAGATTGCTCACATGGCAGCATCTCATCTGTCAGATCTAGCATACAACCTACCGCACTAATGTGAAGATAAACTATGATAAGTCACTTTTTTATGGGCTATGCAAACCACAACACGACACTATTAGATGTTCATCTTGAGTCAGAGACAGGCCGGCTCACAGTTCAGATTGGATTTTTTTATAGTCTTCAACATTCAAGCTAGAATGACAAGCTCCTCTTACCTGACTAAGGAGAAGGAGCTTCCTCTCTATCTCCAACTCTATTTGGAATCTTCATCTATGACCTAGCAAGAGTAGGAAGTTGGAGCTACAAGTATCTAAGTTGGTTCTTTGACAATTCATGCACTCCTTTATGCAAATGATATAATGCTCCGCTTCATTGATCCAATGAGTTTATAGAAGTAATATATTTTCTTTAAGGCACTTTAAATCCAAAAGAATCACAAAGTAACCTTTGTCCATGTAGTGGTCCAACCTTTTGTATGTTAAGACATCTGTTATTGTCTTAACTATAGAGCTCAAAAACTCAATTTTGGCACAACTTTGGGTTATTCTACCACTAAAAGGTGACCAAGGATCAAACACACAAGGCACTAGACAATTATGCATGAAGATTCACCAAGTCTTATACAATACTAAGGCAAGGAACTCAACATCAATAGAATTGTTAGATTCTCTTCTTTTGTTTTGCAATCAAACAAAGATGGAGGTGAACTTTGATAAGTCTAAGGTGACTATGATCCAATTCTAAAGGTGTCACACCTTTGATGGAAAGCACTTGGAGCAAGTCTCTTCTTACAAGCGGGGATCAAGTTTTCTTATGACTATAATTAGTCTACTTATGTGAAGAATAGAATCAATAAAGGGTTTAGATCTTTCTATTCACTCATGAACTGCTCATACTTGCTCATCTTACCACATGAGAGTTGAAGAAGGTGTTGTTTAGATCTCTTGCACAACTTGTAGTTCTCTATGGTGCTCAGATTTGGGGTCCAAGTACTAAGAAGACATGGTGGCAAAAGGTTGAATGAGTTCAAAAAGCATTTTTGTGTGATGAAATTGATGTGAGGACTCAAAATACTTATGTTTTTGTTGTTTGCTAAAGCAAGGTTTTTGCCTCTTGAGGCTAAAAATTTGTTCTTAGCTCTTACATATGCCACTAAAGTGAGGTCCTTGGAGCATGAGAGACTTTCCAACTATGGTACCCACATTTTTGGTTTTGGGTGGTTTTAATAAAGTTTTGAGAAGAATTGCATTGGAAAAGCAAAATGAGTGCAAACATGAATTTAATAACACTATTGACTTTAAACTGAGTTTTGATTAAAGAATGATTGCAAATTGGAGAAGTCTAAAATCAAGACTTGGCAAAGGGAATTTTGCAATGCTGAATCAAGTTTTCCTTGTAAATTTGTATAGTCCATTGGATCGGAGTAGGGTTGCAAGCCAAGTGAGGAAGAGAGAGTCATGATGCCACTCAAGAGAGGCTGCCAGGTTTTTGTCATCTTGCTATTAGGAGAGTAGACATGATTGCACATATTTGAAGTCCCAAGCCGACTTTAGATAAATCTCCTTTCATGGAATTGGAACTTAAGTTCTCCAAGATTCATGACAAATTTAGCCGCAAGCAATTGCAAGGATGATCTGAGTGTAGAGAGGAAGAGAGGAAACCCCACCTAATGGACTGAAGCCAGCTGGAGGTTGGTTTTGGGTATGCCACCACACTACTTCATAGCCTTTGCTGCACACTTCTACTTGGGATTGAATCTGCTCGCCTCCAAGGAAAGACAAAGTATGGTGTCACACTTCCATCCAGACTTACGACAAGTCACAGATCAAGAAGAGATACAACACATGGTGGAAATGAGAGAGAAAAATAAATACTTTGCCAAGACAAGATGCAAGAAGAAAATATCAGTCCTAGTACCAATGCCAAAAGAAAAGGACCCAACTTGAGGATACTATTTCTCCAATGAAAAGAAGAACTACTAGATGATTAAACCTGAGCTGAGCAATGGCCATGGTTGACTTGTCCTTAGGGGCCAAAGAAGAAGAGGAAAAATCCAACTTGGAGGAGTCCAAAGAAGAGTTGACCCTCAGGAGTGAGTTAAGTAATGGGAGAGCAAAGGCAAGCCAAAAGTGCAACAACCAACTAGGGAAGTAGTAGACAATGGATTGGATCAAGAATTTCACAAGGAGATCAAATGCATAGAAGGTGGTAATGCTTTGTGCATGGAATTGCTAAAAGAGTATATTCTAGAGGAGAAGGAGGAAGAGCCAAGGATGGTATTCTAACAAGGAATCCAATCTCATCACACTACCAATGCAATTCAAGATTGGCCAAGTGAACCGAAGGAGGAAGAGAGCTTAGAGCGGGTTCATATGAATGTAGGGAGATGTTGCCTTTGGACCAAAGTACAGATGGTCATGTTTGAAGATAGAGGAGGACTAGAAGACAGTATGTTCGAGGAAGTGAAAAAAAAATTAGCATTGTAAGTCCTTTGTTGTTGTATTTACAAGAATAGATGCAAGAAGTGAAGATGGAGCATCCAAAGGTGAGAAACAAGCTATAGATGGTGAGGGTATTGAGTACAGGGGTGACTCAGCTGAGGTGATGTTGGCCCAGAGTTTACATGAAGACAAGGTACTTGGTTTGATGCCATTGTTTGACAACAAAGCCTGACCAACCTACAAACTAGTTGCGACCAACAAGGTAGGTACTTGGAGCACCAAAAAGAAGAACTATTGGAGAAGGAGACTCTTGAGAAGATGAAGAAAGAATTAGAGGGCACATAGACTGATTTACTTCACCATACTACACAAATTTGATTACAAGAATGAAGTACGGTGGAACTAAGGAGTGTGATTGTAGAGAAGGATCAAGATTGGTAGAAAGAGATAGCCAACCAAGCCCAAGAAGAGCAATACCTTCATGATCTCATCTAGCATGCCAAAGCCTACATCACCAATATAGAAGGAGGAAATAAGAAGATGGAGGAGAAACAGACCATTGAACTACAAAAGCTTTGGATGTAGTTGTCAAAAGAAGTGACCCAATGTAAGTTACTTTTAGTGGAGGAGAGTTCACATCCATTGAGTGATACTACTCAACATTTTAAGGAAATGCTAAAAAAGGAAGCCAAAGCAAAATTAGATGAGGCATACTTGTACAAGCTGAAGTTGTTAGTGCAAGAGACAAGGCTATAGAAAGCAAAGGAAGTAGACCTGAAAAACTTACTCATTTGTCTTAGAGATAGATTAGATAGGAAAATGATACAAGTAGGAGATAACATTTGTCTTAGATTAAATTTAGTTAAAAAATGTAGACTTTCTTGATACTACTCTAAGCAAGAACACTATAAGCCAATTCAACGTAGTTGAGATCCTAGTGCAGGTGAACTTGGTTGACTTACTCGAGTCATCTAAGAATGTTAGAATATGAAAAGAGAATAGTGTTAGGACACATATGACTTCAGTTTCAGTACAATTTGGTGAGAAGGAGATAGTAAGAGAAACAAATGATGAACCCCAAAGTGCAAGAAACACTTGTGGTTGATTTGGGTGAAGAAGCCAAAGTCAAGGTAGTACTTGGATCAGATCCGGATCAGTAGCAATTACAAATCTGAAGTGGTAGTTATGAAAATAGAGTCACTTTATATCTACAATAGGGTAGAAAAAAATTGTAACAATTAAGTAGTTTAGGTAGTTTTGGTAACTTCCAAGTGGTTTGGCTATTTAGAAAAGTCATTTGAACACTATGTATTCAATAATGAGCAAAAGATGATTAAAATGAAGTGCTAATTAGAAGCTCATTGTTTTGCTTAATTTTGAGTATCAAATGAATGACTTTATCTATGAGTGTATTGAGAAATTTGGATTACAATTGAGAGATCATTAAATGTTGGATTTTATGATTTTACATTCCATTTTGTGTGTTTGATCCTAAATGGAATGCATCCAAAAGAAATACTTTGATGGATCTATGAGAACTATAATATTGTCAATATTTGTCATTTGTAGCCTCATACAAGAAGCTAAAGCAAAGTTACGTCAAATTGGAAAGTTGTACCTTTGATGGTTGGGTGGAATAGAATTCCAAGGCAAAGGCATTTCATGGTGAAGTAGCCATCTTTGTATCAACTAAATCATCACAATTGATGTTAATTTGGAATTTAACTCAAAGGCATTTTATGGTGAATTAGCCATCTTTGTATCAATTGAATCATCACAATTGATGTTAATTTGGAATTTAACAACAGAATTGTGATATTGAGTGATACATATTTGTGGCAAGACCTTTGATAAGCATTTGCTACTCTCTTTTGGGTGTTGTTCTGCCCAAGAGATTAAAGATGTAAACAAGAGAACTACAAAGCTACTCTCATTTTATATTTGAACATTCCTATCTATATCTTTGTGGGAACAAACAATTAATCACACATTATTGCAAAAGTGAGACATGTTGGGTTGTCACAAATAGCCACACCCTTAAATACCTAGTATAGTGAGACCTTCATGATGGCAAAGAAGTTTGAGAAAGCCTTCTTGGATTGATGTGTGACTACATAAGCCACCAAGTATTGGTTTTAAGATGTTAACATATAGATACCATGTAAAGAAGGTGATTGAGATAGCAATCATGAATTTTTTTTGCACATAAAAGATAACTTATCCAACCATTAATCAAGCAATATTCTTCAAACATATCTTTGCAAGGGAGAATGTAGATTGGGCTAATATCTTACACCATTACTCTAAAAAAATGTATGGTGCATTTGGGGATAAAAGAACCCACTACCTAACTCCTTTTATTATTCATTTTTATGTAAGAATGACATTGTTGACAAACAAAGAGAAGGTGGTTGTTGAAGACCACTTCTCCTTACATGCCAATTACATGATGCCACTTGTCCCATGAATATGAATGTTTACATCAAGAGAAAAAAGAGAAGAGAGGGTGCATAGACAGAATTTGCTACATGAAGAAGAAGAACACAAAAAGAACCAACTCACTGCTGAACAATTAGAGAAGGAGGCATTGGAATTGAAACATCATCATGATATACAAGATGCCTTGAGACAACTTGAACACTAGAAATGAGAAGTTGGGTGGCAAGATCTGTTTGCACCACCTCATCCTAAAAGAAAGAAAGACGGTAGTAGACAGATATGTTTGTTGAGACATAACAAAATAATTTCCTCAAAATTTGTGAAGGGAGCCAATTACTTGAAAGATTTGAGTTGTGATAAGATTGCACAAATCTTGATAGAAGAAGAGTGCCAAAACATCTAACATAACATCCCCCAATCAGTTTGGTAGGGTCTTGAAGAGAAACTTGATTATATTGACATCCTTCCACAACCTTGGGTCAAAGAAGTGGAAGCTCTACAGAAGACATACCCTTACTGTGACAACCCGGCAAATATCACTTTTGCGGTAATCAGGTAAGTAAAGTTCATTCCCGTAGAGATACTGGTCAGAATTGGTCAAATACAAAGTCAAAGTAACAATTGCAGTTCTTCTTGGTTGCATCTTTAATCTCTCAGGTAGAAACCACACCCAGAAGAGAGTAACAAGCACTGATTTGCAATCTTGTCACAAATTAGCACTCCTTAATCACAACTCCATCAATTCTTTCCAAACAATCTTGATCGTGATGATTCAGGCTCTCCCAAAAATGGCACTTCACTGCAAAACAACTTCGCCTCAGAATTGTGTTCCACCCCTCCACTAAAGGCACAACTTCCTCGATCAAAATTGTTTCACATCAACTTTGCATTGCACTCACAAATGCAAAATACTACCAACACTACAATTCTTCTCAGATCTGTCAAGGCATTGCTCCAATTGCTCCTCACTCAGGATCAAACACATAGAAAGAAGGTCAAGGTTGTGGAATCCAACATCCAACAAGCACACTAACTTGCACTTTGAATTTCTCCAAACACTCACAAACACAAACACAAAGTTGATACTCGGAATCAAGCTCAAGCGACGAGCACTACTTCATAGCACTTTGCTTTATCTATTCTCAGAAATAATGAGCACTGAACAACATTAGATTGTGAATGCCACTCTTAAAAAGTGAAGCAATCAAGAGTTATCTTCCTAATGCACCTCTTCCTAATGAATCTACAAACATGCAGATCCGAAATGACAATGCAACCCTTCATATCTGTCTATTCAAATCTCAAATCGGTTACTAATCAAATCCGATGTATACTTCTTCTTCGTCTTTCAAACCCGAACCTGAAGTAATTGTACTTCCTACTGCTCTGTCCTTGGGTTTCACAACTCCTAATTTCTCCACTAATTCTAACACTTCTCCTTCCTGATCTGCAATTCCTATCATAATTAAGCCTTCTAAATCTCTGTCTCCCAACCCACTCTTCTCTAAAGTGTCAAATGTCAAATCCAAAGACACTTGCACTCCTCTCTCTCTTTCTTTGGGTCTAACTACTATCAATTCCTTTACTAATTCTATTGTGTCATCATCAAGAATTGTAATTGAAAGCATGAATACACTATCTACACCTTCAATTTGTAACCCACTTTCTCCTAATCACTCATGTAACTGACCCAAAGACACTTATTGTCTGATCCTGCACTTTGGGTTTATTCACTACTGCATTCACACTTACATTTGGTACTGTGGAGCACTAACCCAAAGTATGAAGGTGAAGGTGATTCAGAGCAACCAACTTTGGTACCCCAACAACTTATCCTTCAATTGCTTGCCATGTCATCACATCCTATCATAAGGCAAGCCTATCAGAAGTATAAGGGGACAAAATTGGATGAAAACCTTGATGAATTTATTGAGGAGTATGAAGTAATTTCCTTTGCCAACAAAGAACACAACTCCCAAGATAGATTATAAATTTTCCCAAGTTTACTTTGTAACACCCGTTTGTGCATGTGTGTGGTATTGTGATATTTAGCTTGGTATTATAAATACTTGGGAGATATTATTTATACAGAGATAAAGGATAGTTCTACATTAGTCATGATTAGCTAAAGTTAGTCAAAGCTAAGATAGTGGGGAATTTACTTTAAAGGAAATGGAAAAGATGAGCACCATTATTTTGGATTCTAGTATATTTGACTTGGTATAATTCCTAGGTGTTTGGCTTTGAGCAAAGAGTTGATAACTCTTGGGCTTGCAAGTCCTTTTATTTTGGATTCTTCTATAGTCCAAGGATAGCCCATGTGAACGAAACCTTGGCTTAGTGGTTGGGTCAAGATAAGATCACATGCTTAGTGGAATATGCACATGTGGATGGAAATTCCCTTGTACTTTTTGACTTTACTTGACTTTAAGTCTAGTAACTTGAGTTACTCCAGTAATAAGTAACTTTGGTGCATAACTATTTCACAAGTATATAAACAAGGGGTGAAGAGGTACGCATCATCTTTTCATTTTGCAACTATCTCTCTTTCATTGAGTTCTCTAGTGAGCAATGTCTTGAGTCTTGGAGTGTTAGCCTTGGAGAAGTATGATGGAGTTGGGGTTCCTTGCCTTCTTAGTCCATGGTGTGCTACCAAAAGAGCCATCAAAGGTTCATCCTAAATGAGAGACAAGCCAGCTCACATTTTTGGTTTCGTTGTCGGGACCTCTCTAAAAGGTAAGATAATGTTCCGTGTACAATTCTATATTAGATAGAAGGAGGTTGTGAGAACTCAATTGGAGAGAACTTCAATGGAGGAGAGGGTTGAACTTATATTGGAGAACTTGGACCCATTTTTATGCCATGTAGTTTATTATGATGTCTTTGAGGCGATTTTGTACAACTTGTATTGTGAGCCGGCTTGTCTTTCACTCAAGATGAACCTCCAATGGTTATTATGGTAGCGCATCATGGACTAAGAAGGAAAAGAACCCCAAATCCATCATACTCCTCTAAGGCTAACACTCCAAGACTCAAGATGTTGCTCACTAGAGAACTCAATGAGAGAGAGATAATTGCAAAATTAAAGGATGATGAGTACCTCCTCACCCCTTGTTTATATATTTGTGAAATAGTTACGTACCAAAGTTACTAATTACCGTAGTAACTCAAGTTACTAGACAAAATGTCAAGTAAAGTAAAAAAGTAGAAAGGAATATCCATTCACATGGGCATATTCTACTAGCATGTGATCTTATCTTGATCCAACCACTAAGTTAGGGATTCCTTCACATGGGCTATCCTTGGACTATAGAAGAATCCAAAACAAAAATGTTTGCAGGCCCAAGAGTTGTCAACTCTTTCCTCAAAACCAAACACCTAGGAATAATACCAAGTCAACACACTAGAATCCAAAATAGTGGAGCTCATCTTCTAGTTCCTCTAAAGTAAGGTCCCCTCTATCTTAGCTATGACTAAATTTAGCTAATAATGACTAATGTAGAACCATCTTTTATCTCTATATAAATAATATCTCTCAAGTACTTGTAATACCAAGCTAAATATCACAATACCACACACATGCACAAATGGGTGTTACAGTACATATGAGAGGATTTGGAGAGATTGTGTGAGGTGGATTGTAGATTTTAGGGATTAAGGTGATTTTGGGTAAAATATCAAGTTAGAGATCTGAGCTTGAAATTTCTACACATAATGGCTTGGGTTATCCATTCAATTAGCACACTATAAATTATTGTGAGAGCTACTATGTAAATTGGGCTAAGATTTTTTGAAAATTGATAGGGTAAACTGCTCTCGCAACTACATGCTCTATGGAAAATTACATAGAGTCTGCCATTTCTTCAATTTTCAATGGGTTATTCTGAAAATTTCCAAGAAAATTTAGTGCATTGTATCCTCTCTATTGATACAAAAATAAAAGAGGATCATTCTTGCACAAAGAGTTATGAGTTTTTTAAGTAAAGGGGGTGGTTTTCAAACCAAATCTGAAATATGTGTGCTGAATAGAAAAGTGCATAGGCCCAATGGCTTAATGAAGAAATCTGAAATTTTGCAAGGAGTGATGCCCTAGATTTGTGATCAATTGTGAAAAATTTTAGAGGACTGTAAATTACCAGCTGAGAGATTTGAATAACATTGTGAGGAGGGGTCAATTCTATAGAGTTGAGATCTCATGCATGAGGAGTGTGAGAGCAACAAAAAGTATGTTTGAGTGTTTAGATTCATCTTAGGAACATGCAGGGTCATCAAGAGTGGTAATTGAGGCTATTCAAGGTTCCACAAGGGTTTGAGTTGATTATATGAGTGGATTTGAAGAAAAGATAGTTTAGAATAGAATTTGAAGAGAGTGTTAAGAGGATCTAAAAATCTACACCACTTGGAGGAAAGAGTGAGTCTAAGTGATTTTTATGTGGAGAGAAGGGACATAAGGCAAGTTCATGTCCATTGACCTTTGAGGGCAAGAGATTGAGAGAAAGGAGAGGCTTACTTGACTTGGGTTTGCATGCTAGACCTTCTTCACCAAGATTGGGAGGGAGAAGATCTAAGACCAAGGAGTTGTGTGAGGTTTGTGGAGTGGAAGGACTTCCATAAGGCCATGAGCGTAGTAGAGTAAAAGCACTTTTGGAGACTTTGGTGAAGGATCTTGGAGAGAGTCTTAGTACAGCTACGGGAATATTACCACCTTTATCAACTAGATCTCAAGATTAGTGATGGAGATAATCTTTCAACTTATGGATAAACTATCCATGAGAGTTTGATTAATATGCACTCTAGGATTTGATGTTGCTATAGAAACCTTGGAACAACCTGAACCTTTGTGTTTCCTAGGGTGTATTACTTTCAAATGGAGTTAGTCATGTACATACTCTATTAGGTATAGATTGAGAAAAGAAAAGAATTTGAAAGAAAAGAAAGATAGTGAGTACTTAAGATGGGAAAAACTTCCGGCTTTCTTTGGCAAGGATGGAGAAGATGTGGAGGCCTTTGTGAGAGACTTCAAGAGAGCTTGCATAGGAGACAATGAGAGAAGGAAGAATGATTGGACCTCATTATTACCAAATTTCTTTTAGGATGCAGCACTTACATGGTATGTGTCAAAATACCAAAAGAGAGAGAGGAGAGATGGGCAAGAAGAGTCTAGGGAGGGTTTGACTTTAGCACTCATTGAAAACTTTCTTCCAAATTAGAGTTATGAGAGATTGATGAGTGAGGTTAACTTTCTCAAGCAAGAAGATGGAGAGAAAGTGAGAGTCTATGTGGAAAGAGTGGAAAAGTTAGAGTCCAAATTTTGCATAGTGTTGAAAAAGGGTGGGGGTGATGTGGAGACTACTATGATTGGCATAGGGGCCATGCTCACTAAGAATTTTTTGGGAGGATTGAGACCACAAATTAGAAGCAAGGTGAGATATGAGAAACTTTTTTCCAAGGTTGAAGCTATCAAGATCACAATTTGTATGGAGGAGAGTTTGGAAGGAGATGAGAGTGATTTGGTGGTGAAGAAGGTTGTGCATCCTCCTCAAGGTTACAAGTACAGTGGAACTTCTGATACTTTGGTGACAAGGGTTGCATCACAAGTAGTATTTACTTCAGTTCTTGCACCCCTACCAAAGGATCCACTTCAAGCTATCACTAAACAACTTGAAGATCTCAAGATCAATGTACTGCAACTATGGGAGAAGAGAGGTGGATCAGAATGTGGAGAGAGGGCCTAGGAGTTATATAAGTTATCCATATAGAGGAGGCCAACCAACCAAAAATTTCAATGAGGGAAATTGTTTTGGTTATGGAAGAAGAGGCCATATCCAAAGGAATTGCTCAAATTCCACTTACCATGGAGGAAGGGGTTATGAAGGAACCAATAGAGGGAAAAGAAGGAGGTAGTGAAACCAAAGTGGCTCCTAATCAAAACAAAGGTAAGGGGATAACATCTATAGATGTGGTTGAGAGAAAGTATGAGAAGGGAGAGTGCTCAAACTCCAAGAGTCTTAATTTGGAGCTTTTGGCACAAGAGAAAAAGAGAGCCGTTTTGTAGAGGATGTGCACTCTTCTCAAAGATTTACTCATAGCAAGGATACTCCTTTGTCTACTAGGAGCACTTGCACCCCAAAACCATCAACAACAAAGACTCCAAGAAAGAAGTTGGGGATGGAGGACTTCTTGATCTCCAAGCAACAATGGAACTAAAATGTGTTGGAGGATGTTGGTAATCATAAGGCTAATATCACAATGGGCCAATTGATTGCTTTGAAACCTACTTTAATAAAGGAGCTTAGAGGTAGTTTGAGTTCTACAATGAGTAAGAGGAAGAAGAAGGCAAAAACTCCAATATCAATGGGAGAAGTGGATGCCAAGCCAACACCATGGGAGGCTTGTGAATATGCCTCTAAGATTGATGTGAGAGCGGATGGTCACAACCTGAAGGATGCATTGGTTCATGGAGGGTTAACACTGAATGTCATGTCAAAAAGGTTGATGAAGAAGTTGGGTATGATACCCTCAAGACCTTCAACATTTGTGGTGAGCATGAAAAACAAGCAACAAGTTCAACCAGTAGGGGTGATGGATAAGGTGGTAGTTTTAGTTATGGGAGTTTGCAAATCTCATGACTTTCCAAGTCTTGAAAGATTCAAGCTATGATTCTTGGGAGGCCATGGTTGAGAGCAGCACGCACAATTGATTGATGACACAAAGGGTACTTGAGGATTGGACCGTCAAACCATAGAGTCACAATTCTTGTGACTAACACCACCAACACTTTACATTCAGATACACCATCTTTTGATTATTAAGAATCAAATTTTGAAGAAGGAACTTCAGGTGTGGATACAAGCATGGAAGAGGAGAATTCCATGGAGGAAGATGAATTTGAATCTGATTTAGATGTGTATTACTTGTGTGCTATGGATTTTGCACCTAAGTCGTAGGTTTTGAAGGACCCAGATAAATCACCATTGACACTTGAGGAGATAGAAAGGAGGTTATCTACCCTCAAGTATGGTCCAAATGTTACCAAGGAGGAGAAGCTGAGATTTGAGGAGTTTTTTTTAAGTTCATCCATGTGTTTGCTTTCAATTACATGGATCTAAAGGAAGTCACCTTGGAGGAGCACAAGATTGAGGTGGAGTCACATGCAAGACTAGTCCGCCAAAATCAATGTTGCATTAGCCCAACAATATCTTTGGTGGAGAAGGAGGAGATTGATAAGCTCAAGGAGGCCAGATTTATCTTTGAGGTGGAGAATTCAGAATGGGTGTCTCCAATTGTCATTGTGAAGAAAAAGAATTGCAAAATTTGAGTATGTGTGGATTACAAGAAGCTTAATGTTATCACTAAGAAGGACTATTACCCTTTGCCATTCATTGATGAGATCTTGGAGGAAGTTGCAAGTCATGAGAGGTACAATTTTGGAGATGGTTATAGTGGGTATAACCAAATCAAGATTGCACTAGAGCATCAACAACTCATCACATTCACCACACCTTGGAGAAATCATGCTTCAAGGTCATGCCTTGTGGGCTTTGCAATGCTCCAGCCACATTCCAACTGTTCATAAACAAGGTATTTGAACCTTTCATTGGGAAATTTGTGAGAGACTTCATTGATGACTTTTGTGTCGATGGGAACAAGGAGGAGCACTTTGAGCATCTAATCAAGGTCTTGCAATGCTTGGATGAGGCAAATGCAACACTCAACCTAAAAAAATGGATTTTGAATTTGCAACTACTCCAACTCCTTTGGTGAGAGCCGATAGATTGGTCTACTCATTGGAGTACTCCTAGCAATAACTTGATCTTGAAATGCATACCTCGATCGGAGGGTAATCCCTTTGGAAAATCATCTAGAAACACGTCTGCAAACTCTTGAACAATCCGATCAACCATTGCTTGATGAGGCTCTTGGCCCTCCTCCAATTGTTCTTGTGCAATCGGCTTGATCCACACCGTGAATATAGACTTATCTTCTTCCAAAGCTTGCTCTATGGCTACTTTACTAACCAACGTCCCTTCTAGGGACCCATCTCTCTTCCAAGCTTGCTCCATGGTTGCCTTCTTGGCAAACTTCTTGTCTTGGGACTCCATTCCCTTCAAGGTTTGCTCTATGGCTACCTACTCGACAGACTTCCCATCTTGGGACTGACTATTCTTATGTGTCTTACTCAAAGGTGCCAGACAACCTAATTAGAAATTCCTACCTTGGTGTTGTACTTGAATTTAGCGTCGGGTCCAATTGAATTGAACCTTATGATGTTCATGCCAAGGTAGACCTAGAATGATGTGGTACCCACATTTTTTGTTTTTTTTTGAAATAGAGAAGAAGAAGTGTATAGAGAAGTCGGAGTGTGCTTGTATGGCCGAAGAAGGCAAAGAAAAGAATCTTTGGGATGAAACCTTAGGTAACGTGGCTTTAGGTCATAAGGTGAAGTACTCGGACTTGCCTTGTCAGCATACAACCCAAAGTAAGAAGTCTTTGTATTGGGGGGTGCTCAACCTGAGGCAAGGATAGTGTAACAACTTTTCTTTGGGGCAAGAAATTCAAGAAGAGACCATTTAAAAACCGGCAGGCATACGCATGAAGGACACTTGACAGTGACAGAAGCATGCAAGAGGAGTGATTTCTCGGTAGAAACTCAAATTGAAGAGCGACAAAGAAGGCACCACTCTATAAAATTGGGCTAACAACAAAGCAATGTCAAGCAATTTTCCTTTGCCATTGAGGAGTCGTCCTACAGGAGATCATAGGAAGGGAAGTAGAGTTGAAGACGCGCTAGTGTGTAGAGGAGAATTTGAGAGAGCTTATCTGAGAGATAGTGAGGAAGAAAGAAAGATGGGAGGAGGAAAGAAGAACTCCGAATTCACAATGAGAAATCATGCAATTCGGAGGTTAGATGTGATCGCAAGAATCAAAGTCTTGAGCCGACTTTTTATCACCTTCTTGGCGTGGAATTGGAATGTGAGTTTTCCAAGATTCATGACGGAGATAATCGAGAGTAAATGTCTTGATGGCCTCAAGGAAGAGATGAAGAGAGGAAATCCGGGTTGTTGGACGGAGTCGGATGGGAGATTAGTACTCGGAAGAGAGGCAGGCACGGAGAAGGGTGCCACGTTCTTGGGGAAGGGAGAGGTAGCCAAAGAAACCCAAGAAGTGAAGGATGCATTCTCTTCAAAGTGTATGAAGAATGGGTACAAAGTGGAGAGTTACAAGGATCTGGTCAAGAGAAGGATCGTGAGTGCTCTCATGGCAATCTTGAAGCCGGAGAGATTGACTTATGTGATGAAGCACCAAGCGGTGTTCTTCCATAAGATGTTTGCAAGAGAGCCAATAAATTGGGCAAGGTGCTTCCATGGTCAAACAAAATAGATGGTGTGGAACTTGCGGGGTAGATCACCTCCGCATTACATTGTGCCATTTGCAGCTTATTTCTACCTTGGGCTGAATCTACTCAATGCGGCGGAGCGCAACAGAATGGTGTCGCATTTTCATCTCGACTTAAGAAAGGAGATCGACGCGGAGGAGCAGTAGTACATTCTTCAGATGAGAAGCAACAATGAGTACTACGTGTAGACGGGGAAGAGTATGCAAATAGAGTGAGTACTTTGAAGTCAAAGAAGAGGAGTCAATAAGGAGAAGGCAAAGATGTCATGAGAATGAGACCTCAAAAGACCAGAAAGGTAAACCCAAGGAAAGGTATGGTAGTGATTGCATCGTCAGAAGAAGACTCGGAAGGCAAAGCCGAGTGCAAGTCTGAAGACTTGGAATGCAAGGAAGAACCCGAGCTCACACTATAGAGTGGAGACACAAGTAGTGACAACAACAAAGGCAGAGAGATGACGTTGGTTCCCTCACCAGAAGAAGAAGTCAGAATGGAGCTTGAAGAGGAAGGTAACATGAAGTTAGAAGACAAAGTGCTAGAGCAGGAGGAGGGAAAGGTTACCATTCAAAGAGGAGTTCGGTCTAGGCAAAAGGCAAAGTGTGAAGCGGGTCCGAGCAAGGTAAGGGAAGGGGAGAATGCCAGTTTGGGGAGTGAATTGTCCATTCCAATACGACGATTGCAGCAAAGAAGGCAAGTATCGAGAGAAGAAGAGGTAAAGAAGGAGATCACTCCGCAAGTTGAAGTAGTCAAGAGTGACAAAGTGGAATACCTGCACGAAGTTGTGTGTCTTCTGTTGGTGAAATTGGAACACAAGAAGAAAGAGATGCAGTCAAAGTGTCCGGAGGTGAAGACTGTGTTGCAGGTGTTAGTCCGATTGGAAGAAGAGAACTTGGAATTGAAGAAGAGTATAATCCGAGGAGAGGAGGAATAGGAGGTACTACAAGTAGAGGCAGTAGTACAAAGTCAAGTGGTAGAAAACTTGAGGAGAGAAGCAAGGAATTGCAAGGAACTTGTGAAGCAGAGTGATATAGCAAGGGAGAGACAAGTAGTTGAGAATGAGATCTTGAAGCAACAGTTTGCTGATTTGAGATTAGAGATTATCCATGCTATGGCAAGAATAGCCAAGAAGGAACAAGAGCTCGATAGGGTGATGGAGAGTGTAGAAGAGAAGAAGCAACTGTGGCAACAAGAGTTGACAGTGAGATATAGAGAAGAAGAGAGGTTGCAAGAGTTACTTCATAATCAAGAGGAGAGGATTGTACAGAAGGAGAAGGAGAAGGAAGTTGTGAAAGCTGAGTTTGAGGCAGAATTGGCAATGTACCGAGAAAATTGGCTTGTAGATTGGGAACGAGAGAGGAAGATGAGACTAGAGCCATTGAAGGAAATTGTAATTAGAATGAACGCAATGTTGAGTACAAAGGCCAGTGTGCATATTGAGGAGACGAGGTTGCACAAGTTGAAGTTGTTGGTGTAGGAGACGAGGAGGAGACATGCAAAGGACACCAATTTGAATGCGTTGTTGATTAGTCTCAAAACTCGTGTAGATAGGAAGATATTGGAGGTGGAAGACAATATCACAATTTAATTAGACTCAGTAAAATTGGAGATAGATAAACTTCAGAAAGATTTTAGAGCAAAACCCAAAGTAGATGAAGTAGGAGTATAAATGTCTTTGGAGTTACCATTGGGGACATTAGAGAAGAGTGGGTCGGGAGATAAGGAGTTAGATAGATTACCCACTAGTGAATTTCAGATCAGGAAAGAGAACTATTAGATTTGGTAGAAGATGTAGGAGTTATGAAACCCAAGGATCTGCATAGTAGTAGTGAGAAAAGTTACTTTGGGTTTGGGTTTGAAAGCTGAGGAGGAAGTAGATATCAGATCGGATTAGTAACAGATTTGAGATGTGAATAAGTAGATATGAAGAGGTGCATTATCATTTCGGATCTGCAGGTTTGTAGAGTTGTTAGGAAGAGGTACATTAGGAAGATAACTATCGATTGCTTCACTATTTAAAGGTGGCATTTGCAATATTATGTTGTTCAATGCTCATAATTTTGAGAATAGATAAAGCAAAGTGTTGTGAAGTAGTGCTCGTTGCTTGACCTTGATTCCGAGTATCAACTTTGTGTCTATATTTGTGAGTGTTGGGAGAATTTTGAAGTGCAAGTTAGTGTGCTTGTTGGATGTTGGATTTTGCAGACTTGATCTTTACTTTGTGTGTTTGATCCTGAGTAAAGTGCAATCGGAGCAATGCCTTGACAAATTTGAGAGGAATTGTAGTGTTGGTAGTATTCTGCATTTGTGAATGCAGCACAGTGTTGATGTGAAGCAATTTTGATCAAGGAAATTGTGCCTTCAGTGGAGGAGTAGAACACAATTCTGAGGTGAAGTCCTTTTGCAATGAAGTGCCATTTTTAGGAGAGCCTGAATCATCACAATCAAGATTGTTTGGAAAGAGTTGAAAGTGTTGTGATTAAGAAGTGTTAATTCATGACAAGACTGCGAGTCAGTGCTTGTTACTCTCTTCTGGGTGTGGTTTCTACCTGAGAGACTAAAGAAGAAATCAATAAGAACTGCAATGGTTACTATTTGACTTTGTATTTGACCAATTCTGAATCGTATCTTTGTGGGAACAAACTTTACTTACCCGATTACCACAAAAGTGATATTTGCCAGGTTGTCATATGATTTTTGGCACCATTGCCGGGGATACAAATCTTGGAAGTGGAAGAATACGAAGCCAAATTCAAAACTGGGTATCAAAGCAATATGAATGTCTGCATCAAGAGAACAATGGGAAGAGAGAGTTCAAAGACGAGCGTTGCATCGTGAAGAAGAAAAATGTCTGAAGATCCAATCCACTTTTGACGAAACCAAACGAGAGGCGTTGGAATTTCAACTCCTTCACGAAGTGCAAGAAGCCATGTGACAACTTGACCACAAGAAACGCAAAGGCGGTTGGTAAGGCTACGTCGCATCCCCTTCTTCTTCAAAGAAGAAGAAAGACTCAAGTGGCCAGACATATGCATTATGGCCCAGTACACCGACTTCCTCTAGAGCTGTAAAGGAAGTTGCATCTTTAAAGAACTTTGTTCGAGAAAAGACAACACAAACGTTGACGGAAGAAGAGTGCCAACATCTTCTATGAACGATTCCTCGGTTGTCCCAAAGGAATTTTGAAGAACACATCAAAGGTGTTGAGCCTTATTCTCCCAACCGGGTTGAAGTTGACATCCTCAAAGAAGAAATTGTCAAAGAAATTGTTGATATTGGACCTTGCAAGTGAAGCAAACTTGCATAGGTTGAGCCTTCAATCCCCTTGAAACTAATCAAGCTCCTAGTAGGCGGCTCAAAATCTCCTACTGTGATTCTTCATTTCCCTGATCATTTGGTTCCATAAACTCCATCTGGGCAACTTGTCGAGGTCTCCCATTCCTAAGTGGACATTCAACAATGCGATGTCCAACTTGGCAACAATAAAAACAACCTCCATTTTGTCACAATCTTTCTCTATCTACTGCACCAAGTGTCCTCTGTTGGATAGTATCAATCTCCATTGGTGCTGGTTCTTCCACCCATACATATTGTACTAGTAAGCTTGGTGTAAGTCAAGGTCAAGACCAAGTTGTCACAACCAAGGAATCAAAGCACTCAACCAATTGCATAGCTTCTTCTACATTTTGTGGTTCTCGTATGGTCACCTCCAATTTGGTTTGTGACTTCAATCCCCGCACAAATCAATCTAGAACTTCTCCTTCTTGTATATTTGGAATTTGCATGATGATGTTCTGAAATTGTGTGATGTAGCCTTTTATGGAGCCAACCTGCTTCAACTCTGCCAATTTATCACGTGCAGCTCGGGTGGCATTTATAGTTTAAATCGACCAAGTATTGCATCCTTGAATTCTATCCATGTCAAGATTGGTGCAAAAATCTGTCATTTGGCTTGCTCCACTCGGAATTGCCACCAAATTTTTGCCACACCATCCAATTGGCTAGAAGCCCAAAGAATCTATTTCCGTTCATCTTGAAGATTGGTGGCTTTGAAGTAACATTTGCAATCAAACACAAAATTCTCCACTATGCTTGGAAGATTCTTGCCTTCAACCACCTTGGGTTTTGGAAATTCATTATGATCTTCTCTATCTCAGACTGGCGCTCTCTCTATATGTTCTTGTTGTTGTTGGTCTTGTTCATCCAACAATCAAGTAAGGTGCTCAATTTGTTGTTGCATTGCAAGGATAACGTCCGGTATTGCCACCATAGCTACTACTCTATCCTACTACTCTCAATTTATCTAATTGATTAACACATAGATACAACACATCCACCTTTCTCCATAAGTGACAACCGGAAGTATCAAGGATTCCTCAGACACGGTGATCATATGTAGAAAATCTTGCCCAAAGCATGAGGTGATGAATTGTGTAAAGCGGTGTTTGGGTAATATTTGGACACAAAAATCCCAATGGTTTGGCGGAAGTGGATTCAATGGTCCATAAATTCCATCCATCCCATTCCTGCTCTGATACCAATGTAAAAGACCAAGACTGAAGAGAGAAATAGGAGAATAGAAACTCACATTGGGACACTTGAATGTGGGAAAACTCCGAATGCCTAGCATGAGCTTTGGCTTTGGTATTTATAGGTAGCATACAAGGCCCTTGAGAAGCTTCTCAAGAAGCTTCCTCAAGCCGCTTTCTTAGAGTGCAAGCCAAGTTAACTATGAAGCTTCTCAAGAAGTTGCCTACTTGGCATGCAAGCTAAGCTAGTTGGAAGCTTCTAGAAGCTACTTACTTGAGATGCGAGCTAAGCTAGCCGAGAAGCTTCCCAAAAAGCTTCCTAGATACTTTCAGAATATTCTAGGCTAATTTGTCTTATGTGCTACTTTGTAAGCCCAACTAACTTCATCACTAAAGTCCATATTGTTACAGTGGCTGCACCCTTAATAGTTATTAAAATTTTTTGAAGACTATCTGTGGGAGATAGAGCAAGAAGAGGGTTTCCAAGCATTGAAGAAGAAATTGGTGGATGGACTAATTATGATAGCTCAAAATTGGGATGTCCTTTTTCATGTATATATGGTGGATGGACTAATTATGATAGCTCAAAATTGGGATGTCCTTTTTCATGTATATATGGATACTTGTGACAACCCAAGAGGTATCACTTTCATGGTGTTGTTGGGAGAATAATCTACGTGGGACATTGGTGCCATTTGGTGTGAGGTTATGTGATAGTGAACTCAAAAGTTTTGTGTGTTACACTATACCTTGGGAGCTAAATTTTGTGTTCCTATGCCTCAAAAACTAAATTTTGTGTTCATATGCCTCGGGAGTTAAATTTTGTGTTTCTATGCCTTGAAAGTTAAATTTTGTATTACTATGCCTCAGGAGCTAAATTTTGTATTACTATGTCTCATGAGCTAAATTTTGTGTTACTATGCCTCAGGAGCTAAATTTATGTTACTAGAAGCAAGGGATAATATTTAGGAGAAGGGGTTTTGCTTCAAGAGGAAGGACTAGATATAGATGAAAAGGAGGGCTTTTGGTCAAGAGAAGTTTTGGGGGGACCCTCTGTGATTAGGATCAAGAGAGAAATATCAAGAGGAGAAGGGTCGGAATAGGAGCTGATAGGAGATCATTCGAAGAAGGAAGCTACAAGGTAGGAAGAAAAAAACATTGAGGGTTGCAAGAAAGAGGGGATTCAAAGGGGAAAGGACTGAGTACTTGACAGAGAATTATCAAAGGGGAGGGCTTTGACTGCAAGGGGAAGAGAAGGGAAGAAGAGAGAGAGAAGTGAAGAGAAGGAGCAAGAAAAGTGAATGATAAGCAATAGCGTGGGAATGGACAAGGAAAGAGGAATAGAGAAGGAAAGATGCAAGAAGGACCTTTGGGAAGTGACAATGAAGAGGGGAATGATCGAAAGGGTGTGCGAGGGGAAGTAATCGAAAGAAAGAGGTAAGAAGGATCTTTGGGAAGTGAAAATGAAGAGAGGAATGATCGAAAGGGTATGATAGGGAAGGTAATCAAAGGGAAGAGGCAAGAAGGATCTTCAAGAATTGACAATGAAGAGAGGAATGATCAAAAGTGCATGACAAGGAAGGTAATTGAAGGAAAAAAGGAAGGGTTTGAGAAGAACAGAAATTCATGAAGACTGAGAAGAAACAAGAAGAATTGAAAACCAAGAAAGGGAAATTCTCAAAAAGAAAGATCTAGACTGGAGAGAGAGAGAGAGAAGAAAGAAACTTTCAAAGTTGGTTTGGCTTGGATAGGTATAGCAAAAAGAGTGAAGTAGGATCTCAAAAGGTTTGACAAGAGCAAGATAGAATCTCAAAGGGTTTGACAAGAGCAAGATAGAATCTTGAAGGGTTTTGGAAGACAATGAAGGATCAAAGGGTTTTTTTTCTATAGGAAGAGACATGAAGGAGTGAATGATAGTGGAATCATGAAGGAGTGAAGTATCATGGAGTCAAAAAAAGGAGAAATACAAAAAATACATAAAGAAATGAATGAGAGTGGAGATAGGAAAAGGAGAAAGTATCAAAGGGAAAGGAATGGACAGGGGATTGAGGAAGTGAAGGATTAGAGGGAAGGAGAAAGGAAGAACATGAAAGGATCAAGGAGAGTGATGTGAATAATGTGGTGCACACATTTTTGTTTTTTTCTATTTTGTTAGCATTTGGAGAAGAAGTAAGCAAGAAAGCCAAATTACGATGAAAAGAATGGACGGGAGTGTCTTTGGATGGAATCCAAAGAAGTCAACTTTGGGTCAAAGAACAGAATTACTCAGAAGGGGAGTATGAAAGAACAAGTTTGAAGACCAAGTTGGGCAGTGCGAGCCAATACAAAGACCGTCTAACAACCTTTCTACGTGGTAAGAAAGTACACTTCAAGAAATGGCGGAGGCAAAAGAAGCATGTCTTGACAGTGACGGGACATCAACATGCAAAAGAAGGGGGAATAGATTTTGAATTGACTAAAGAATGACTAAGATTTGGGGTAATATGAAATTGCAATTGCACAGGGGAAAGTTGAATATGTCAAGTAGTTGAACAAGAATTCCTCTAAGTAGTTGTCCTGCAATAATGCGTGTCAAGAAGCTGATTGAGAGTGAAATTTTCTGAAATCCAGAAGGGATTAGAGTGTCTCATCCAAGAGAGTGAATAGTCTTCTAGTGCCAAAGAACAAGATAGCAGATCATGGCGAAGAAGGTCAAGAACGCCCTTGCTATACAAATTCTTTCAATTCAAAGGTTGGATGTCGTAGCAAGGATTGAGGTCTTGAATAGACTTTGTATTACTTTTTTAGCATAGAACTAGAATTTCAATTTCCATGGTAGAGATAGCTGCCAATAATTGTGAGGAAGGTCCTAAAGTTGAAGGGAAGAGAGGAAATCCGGCTTGATGGATTGAGTCGGATTGGAAGTTAGCATTAGGGAAGGAAGAAGGAGAACCGATGGGGATCACCTTCTATCGGAAGTGTGATGCAGAGGAGATGTGAACATACAAAATTTGTTTTTTGCTCTGTGTATAATGAATGGTTACAAGGTGGAGTTCTATCGGGACCTGATTAAACAAAAAGTTGTGGGGACAATAATGGCAATGTTCAAACCAGAATGACTTACGTGAACATGCAGTTGGCAGTCTTTTTCCACCAGATGTTTGCAAGAGTGAAGGTGAATTTGGAAAAGAATATTTACCAACAAACAAGGCAGATGGTTGTCAATTGGAGGACAAATTCACCTCCACATTATTTCACACTGTTTGTAACACATTTCTACTTCGGGTTGAATCTGCTGACAATAGAGGAGAGGCGTCGCATGGTGTCACATTTTCATCCTGATTTGAGATAGGAAGCGGATGAAGAAGAACAACAATACATGGTACACCTGAAAGCCAATGATGATCACTTCTTGAGAATGGGACAATGGGAGATGGAAGAAATCATAAGCCCAAAGACAAAGAAGCGGAATAAACCCGAAGAAGTAGAGTTGCCTCCAACACAAACAAAGACCCAAAGACTTGTTCTGTGGGGTAAGAAGGTGCTGAAAGAAGAACCTTCAGAAATTGAGTCTAAAGGGGAGACAAAGTCTAGAGGAGAAGACTCATATGAAGCGGAACTCACGCTACAAAGTGGGGAATCCGGAAGTGAGAGTGAGAGTGAAGACTAAGTTCAGCAATCGGCTGAAGTAGAAGAAGATGAAGCATGTCATGCAATGATTGACAATATACATGGAAATGCAAATCACTATGTAGCCCTAGTCATGGAAGAGAAGGGGGCTGAGCAAAAGAAGGAGTACCCTATGGGACCTAGTTTAGCAGTAAGGAAGAAGGAAGCTCAAAAGTATCACTGAAGGTAAGAAGATTGAGACTTTGGAAGAAGGAGCTGGTGGGAAAGGCAAA